>CAIGRT010152274.1:0-12566 GCA_903798405.1 Fraxinus platypoda | reverse complement strand
GGAATAAGTTTATTTACGTAATGATATATTTGCCCTTGAACTCGAAATGTGTAAATACCTTTGTATGATTTGAATAGATTTCTGTCATATTTAACACCAAATGAAGTGAAAGAGAAGTGGTTATTATATCCTCTTGCAAGCTTCTTAAATTCCATATTTTCTGATTCTTTGGACGTAAATAAATTGTACAGTTCAGCGGGTGAATCATGCATATAAAGATAAACTTTTCCATCAGAGCAACAGAAGCCTTTGCTTTCCCTATAAAATTTTCTTGCACCACAATGTTTACAATTATCGCATGTAGGTAATACATATGAAGTGGTCGGTATGTTTAATATATTGAAACCATTTTGAAATGCAAATGTATATATATTAGGAGAATCTTTGTTTCAAGTATAAGCCTCTAGATCTTGGAAATCATGATTCATTGTAGAATGCTGCATTCGCACATGATTGGAATTATTATGTCCGGATGACATTGGATCAGCATTAGAATTATTATGTCCAGATGACATAGGATGAGCTATTCTTTTACAATGATCAGTGCGTTCAGTGCGAAGTCGTTTTCCCCGCTTTCTTTGCTTTTAGGTTTGTTGTTGGCGATACGACATTGTTTCGAAGTTTAAAGGAGCAGTAACTCCGTCGGAACATGTATTCGGAACATCCATGACAATAGTATGCTAAGTTATGGAATAGTTGAGGCTGAAAGTAACCAACAGAAATTAAAGAAGGCTATTAGTGCATATAACTATGTTTATAAGTGGAAATAAGATTTCCTATTAAATATATTAACCTATTTGCATATGTGAAAAACTAACAGAAATAAATGAAACTGGCAAGCAAGTTACATGGTTTAAACGAAATTTCCTTTGAACGTTTTTTTTTTTTTGGAATATGGAATACACATACCTCAGGATGTCTACTCGAGAACTTCCATACAAGTTCAAATCAGTAAAATGTAATTTATCTCGTAGTTTTGTACCAACTCTTACAACACAGAGGCCTATTTTCGATTTAAACTGATTTCCTGAGTGCAACACAGATGTGAAAATCCTCGCAGTCTTCTTATGCTTGCAGTGGGGAATTCGAAGACCGGAAGATGAAATGGTTGTTTTAGGGTGTGGGAGCAATTGCAAACTGTAACGTATTTCTCAGTTCTATACTAACGGTTACAAAGAGGAATATATATATATATATATATATATATATTCTTTTACAGTTTCAATTGTATTTCTGAGCTGAACAAAGGGGTTTTTTTTTTTTGTACAAAATACCCTGGCACTTGGTAGAGAATTGACGTAGCAAAGTTGGAATTGATGTTGTGAGCAAAACGTGTAAAAGAAGTTGTCATTTGCCTTTTGGCCTCCTTAAAAAGCAAATGGGGTTGTAAAGTGGGTTGTAAAGTTAACAATTGTGGGTATAGGTGGGTAGAAATCCAAATTACCCTCAATACTTAAATGAATAATATGTATATTATATACATATCTATATAGAGGATAGAAGTAGGGAAGATACAGAAATGAACAGTAAACAGTGGGTTAACTAAGATAGTAGGGAAGGTAGAAATGGGATTGGGAAAAAAGTTTCAAAAATGAACAGTGAACGGGTTAACTCTTTTAAGATAGTAAAGATATATATCCCACTATATGGTGTGTTTCATTGTATTCTTACGTAGACTATTAACACAGCGGTCCCTTTTGGAATTAATTCTTTGACGACATTATTGCAGTTTATTTTGGCTTTTATTGGAGCCATGTTACAAAGAGAAATTTGTCTTTAACAAATGAATTAGACTTCTATGAGCAAGATTCAATGTTTTATATTAAGTCGAGTTTTCATAAATAAGTGATGGAACATTTGAACTCAATTCCTTTACGTACTTTGTCAAAATGTTTTGACTAATTCGTTTTTTAACTAACCACCCTAAGGTAACATATTTTATTATAATATAATAAAAGAAAAACACACTTTTCGAGGATGAGTAGTACAATACAAAGTTAAAGAGATACATTTCATACATTCTAATCATGCGACTCATCATTATCTAACGAGTGTAGTATTTCTTCAACTAATGATCACTTTCAGATTCATTGCTGAAATGAGATTTTGTAACTTTACATTGAATCCTAAATTCGAGAAGTCCATAATTTCGTCGTAGTTTTCATGAATGTACACAAAAGCATTCAAGAAAATTGTCATGTCCTTGTAAAAAGGTGTTACTGCTACTCTTGAACCACCAAATTACGATTGGTAGATTCTACTTCATTCATTAACAATTTATCCTTCAATTTTGTTTTGTTTCCAATTCTACCTTGTTCTGCACCACTGTAGACATCATTGCACCACCACGAGACACCGCGGGCACCTCTCCTCCACCTTCTTCCCACTTTCAATTATTATTATTATTTTTTTAATCACTATGGACGAAAAAGCATCCTCAGAATGGCCAAGATGCCGAAATTTATATCAATAAGGAGTGTTTTCATAAAGGCCAAAGCCCCACACCGATTTTTATAATTCATTTAAAATATTTATCTCCACACATTCTTTATTAAATTCATAGTCTTCCTAGATTACCTCGTCCATTTTAATGGATTTTCGAATAGAAGAAAAGCCAAATTAGTATTATTTTCTCAAGACGAAGTGAAATTTTCAAAATTTTACAAAAGAGGGACCTGAATCCATTCTTCTAGCTAGATTATTGGCCCCTCGTTGAATGACAGAGGTGGTCTGATCAAATTAAATGGTCTGTCTCTGAACAAATGCATGAAAAAAAAACATGGATTAATCTATTTGTACAAAAAACTAGTGACTAAAAAAACAAGTTGACGTGAAAACTGTCCAACAAGTAAATGTCACGTAGCAGCATGTTATCCAGGGACGGATGTGGTGGGGGGGACTCGGAATTAAATTCTAAGTACCTAATTTGAAGTTGAATGACCAAGTTGAGACGTTAAAATATAGTAATCAAATTGGAATAACGTTGAACGTTTAGCCCATGTTTGATAAATCTGTTCCATAGTGCTCAAAGCATGACGTAAGAGTTCAAATCAAAATTTACAACCAAAAGGGAAAACCACTAACGTCCTTAAAATCAATACTTTTACCAAACGTGGGCTAATTAATTGAGCCCACGTGTCAAGTTAGTTGTGACATAGTTAGGCTTAAAAGTTTTCTTTAGTTGCGTGGTTATGTTTGATGAAGTCAATACTCACAATTTAGAATATACGAAGTTGTCATATTTAGTTCACTTCAAGTTGTTGACCTCTTTTAGGCAATGATACCGACTGACTTATTTCTTCTTGAGAGGTGAAAATGCAAAAGGATAAATTCATGCTATGTCACAGATGGGACATCAAAGATGCAATCTCATAGTTGTGCATTCGTATTGATAAATGAATAGAGGGGGCCGACACTGGTAGTGGATGGTGGTGAGTGGGAGTCATGGTGGCGGTTTCTGGTAAGATCTCATCGAAGAAGAAGAGATGCTATACTGTTTTGATTTGGGGGATTGGGTGGGGTGGAGGTGGGTTTATACATTTATTTTTATTTTTTGGGTTTTTAATTTAATTTTTTAACTTATTTATCATGAGGAAAATGCAAAGTACCATTTTGACATTTTTAATTTGGTCAAAATTAATCAAATTTTGACTTTTTTGATCAATTAACGGTCAAATGAATGCCATTCATTTGGACCTCAGGTGCATATTTTTTAAAAGTTTGAAAGTGTGGGTGGTACAAAGTGAAAATTAAGGTAAAATCTGCACAAAAAAAAGTGAAAGATTAGGGACCACTGCTGCAATTTTCTTGAAATTTTATGTTACCTTGTGGATTTGCATCAAAATGTCTATTTTAATAAAACTTGATGAAATGGGTAGTTGTAATAAAAGTTGTGAGTCACATGAAATATATGTGGTTAAAATTAATTATTGATTTTGACCTCAACTTTTCAACATGACCACCTAATCTGATACATCGATGGCCACCCGACTTTGTATTTAGTGTCATCATGGCTACCAAATTTGAGTTTATTTTACTATGACCATCTAATTTCATATAACATTTTACCACGACCATCCAATTTCATTTAATATTTCACCATAGTCACCCAACTTTTTTTTATATTTTTTCATTAATTTTAAAATGGGTAAAATGATAACTTTGCATTATATATAAAATAAATTTTAAAAAAAATTTATTTAAAAAAGGTTACTTAAAAAATAAAAATAAAATAAAAACCTATTTTAAAAAAAAGGTTTTTAAAACAAAATAAAAACTTATTTTTTTAAAAAAAAATGTTACTTAGAAAAATAAAATAAAATAAAAAATTATTTATAAAATAAAAAAAAACTTTTATTTTGTTTTTTAAAATTAATTATATATATATAATGCAAATTTACCATTTTATCCCTTTTAAAATTAATGAAAATGGTTAAAAGAAGTTGGGTGACCATAATGAAATAAAATTAAATTTGGTAGTCATGGTAACAAAAAGTATAAAATTGGGTGGCGCGATAAAATAAAATAAAATTAGGTGATCATGATAACACTAAGTATAAAGTTAGGTTGTCATTGATGGATTTAACTCCTATTTAAATTAATCCAAACAAGCATTCGAAGTTGAATAATCATGTTTCCTCACTTATTGGATTAGTCAGTGAAACTTGAAATAGGCTGGACTTTTCCCTCAAGATAATAGTGAAACATATAGTGAACATAATATATATTGTTTTTGTTTTTGAACAAAGAAATTGTCGTTAATTAAATGGTTCATTTGTGACGAACTTGTCAACTTTCCATTTTTTGGCACAATGAAATAGATTGCAGAAGAAAATAAAGGAATGCAATTCATCCAATTTTAATGAAATTGGAGAAGTAATAGCAAAATGAACAAATTTATAGGCCGCCTCATTGCCCAACCGAGCTATGTGGCGAGAAGGCTTTAACTAAAAGAGCTACTATGCTCATACCGACTCTGTCAAAAAAGTTCATTTTTCATTATATTATGCGACCGTTCAATGGCTGCTCGAACGGTCTTCTAGCGACTGCCCGTGCTTACTATGCCTTGTAAAATGCCAGCATGGTACATGAGAAACTGTATCCAAACTTGGGGACTACTTGCTCCTTGTTAATAAAAATAAAAAATTCTACTAAAGTTCTCTTGGACATGTTCAGCTCTTTTTGAAGCATCATTTATCACGTTAATAGATGACAAGTCCTGCAAGTATTTGTCTTATATATGTAGAAAATGTGTGTTTCATTGTATTCTTACGTAGACTATTAACACAGCGGTCCCTTTTGGAATTAATTCTTTGACGACATTATTGCAGTTTATTTTGGCTTTTATTGGAGCCATGTTACAAAGAGAAATTTGTCTTTAACTAATGAATTAGACTTCTATGAGCAAGATTCAATGATTTATATTAAGTCGAGTTTTCATAAGTAAGTGATGGAACATTTGAACTCAATTCCATTACGTACTTTTTGAAGATGGGTAGTACAAATCAAAGTTAAAGAGCTACATTTCATACATTCTAATCATGCAACTCATCATTATCTAACGAGTGTAGTATTTCTAACGGGAGTAGAACCGTTTTTCAAATGTCTAGTCCAAGTGTGTATAATCTGTGATCGCATCCGATTTACCCGAGTAATGAACAAGGCCGCCACTCTTCAGATTAGTCGAGCAAAATTTGGATACTTGAGTAAAAAATCAAGATTCATATTACTGAAACGGGCAAATAAACATCTTACTCTCATTTCCTTTTCAACACAAATTCTTTCATGTGTTACACCTGTAGTTAAGTCTGCAACATGCTTTCTACATAATTTTTCTTTTCCTCTCATGTTAAATTCCGGTTTGCGTGGAACACGTGGGTGACTATTCTCGGTTTGCGTGGAACTTATCACGACTTTTCTCCGTGTACTAACTTATGAATTTGAATCAGAGAGAAGGTCATGCCTAGTAAAGCTTTGAAGTACTTATAAGCTAATTAAATATCATTTTTAATAATATGTTTTTTGGGATCCAAAACTTTCATTAACTTTTTACTAACATATTCTTGGATATAAGCACTTACCAAACAAGCACTATTGAAACTCTCCGTATTTGGTCAAAATTAAGCTTCAGTGGCTTACTTGAACAAGTTGGTAACTATGAATCTTTGTTTATGATAACTTGCTGTATCTGAAACTAACTACAGATCACATAATTATTAATCATATCGACTGGTTAATTTGGTATGCATCCAGGACAGAAATGAAGGCAATGCCTTCCTGAATTCAAGGACTTATGCTACAACATGCAATACAGCGTAACGATCAACTCAAGCAAAATTACAAGTTTTGTGACTTGTAACGTAACGTACATAAATGTGCGTCATCCCAATGGAAACTATCGCAACTAGTGAAACTTCAGTGGAGTGACTTAACCGTTAAAATTGAATTGATCTTTACATTCCTCTTATTTTCAATTGTTGCACTGAACACTAACTTCTATAGTTACTAAAATTAGATTGAACCCACTTTTGTAATTATACCGATTTACAAGTGAACCACTCAAAAATCTGTCCCTGGTTGAGATTTATTGACTGGCCCGGTCATTGATTGGGTCAAATACGGTAATATTTAGTTTACAGAGTCTCTTAATGATCTGTCACCATCACTTGCTGGAGATATCTTCCGCATCTGTTGCTCTTTTCGCTATATATAGGAATATAAACTCCATGTTACGGCATCTTCAAAACTACTTCTTTCTCTAATTTATTAATATAAGGAATTCCACAATGGAAACATCGGGTGATCAACAATCTTTGAACAGCCAAATGAAGATAGAGTCCATCGAAAGGCGAACTGCTAATTATAAGCCAAACATCTGGAATTACTCTCTCCTACAGTCTCTAACAAACAAATATGATGTGAGATTAATTTCCTGTTATTTCTCTTCGTTTTTCTTTAAAGTAAACTGCACGAATAAATTTATTGCAGACTCATATGTTGAATGTTGCTTCATATTTAATTGATTGTGGAATTCTACGTGTTGTAATTAATTGTGCTAAGTTTTGGGTCCTTTTTTACAGGAAGAGGAGTACAGAAGACAATTGGAAACATTGAAAAGGGAAGTCTCGTGCATATTCGATGAAGTGAAGGATCCAGTGGCTAAGTTAGAGCTTATAGATTGCATTAGCAAGTTAGCTCTTTCTCACTGCTTTGAAAAAGATATCTATGCAACCCTAAACACGATGGTCAATATGAACAACTTTGGTTCTTGCAAGGAAAAGAACCTCCACCACACTGCATTATACTTTAGAATTCTTAGGCAGTATGGGTATAAGATTTCACAAGGTGAGAATTCTCCTCTTTTTGAAGTCGCTAGTAACTAGTTTTTTAGATCATAAATATTTTTTATTTTTTTTTCATTTTTCTAATAGTCTAGCTTAAGTTTTATATGAAGTAATTTAATATATTATTAAAGATCTTGAGTTAAAAGTCATGCCGAATTTTCCATGCATCGAGCTACTGATAAAAAAATTCAATCCAAAGTCATGCACATGACGAAGGATGATGAAGATATGAATAAAAAATGCTAGTATGTCCCTTCTCTAAGACGTAGTTGAACTTGAACATGACCCCCATATGCGCAAAGTTCACCTGCAAACAAAACGAGAGTCACCGGTCAAAGTAGAAAGCTAATCGTCAAGGAAGAGAACTATTTTCATGCAAGTGAAATTGTGAATAATGTGACTGGTTCAAGAGACTTCCAAACGTTCTGATTGGTTATTTTAAGCCTGCTTGGTTCAGCAAAAAAAAAGAAAAAAAGAACTGATTAAATTATAAGTCAAAATCAATAATTATTTTTTACGACACATTTCTTGATATGTAGCATCTCTAAGAGACTTTCTATTTTTAAAGAGCATATTCTATCATCTGGAGAACATCTATAAATTTAGAGAATTAAAATTTTAAAGTACTCCAACAAGCTATTTATATTTAACACTTAATTTTATTACTCTAAAAAAATATTTATTATTTTTATTTATCTTTTATTTTAACTAGTTTTTCTTTAAATTATTTTATTATTCTCCTACATTGAAAATTGAAACACTTTAAACGCATTTAATTATAGAGACTGAGAGTCAAACCCACTCTTTAAATTAAAATATTAATTTAAAGAGTCTCTTCGAGTATGATTTTAAAGGTTGACTTTTTAAAATAGAAAGTATATCATATTTAAAGAGTCACTTGGAAATACTCTTAACTCTTAAAATAAACATTTCATCAATTCTATCAAATATTAAAAACTAATATTTTTCTAAACACAACAGTGGCTAAATATATTCCACAAACCTCCATAAATTAATAAATATGTTATTTTTTAAGTGACTAAAAGAGGAAACCTTATTTTCCTCGAATATTTTGCTCTCTAACTTGGGATTATTCTGCGAAACTCAGACGTGTTCCTTTGCTTCACTGATGACGTGGGAGAATTCAAGACAAGTTCACATTTGGATGCCAAATCAATTCTTCAACTTTTGGAAGCCTCTTATCATGGCATGGAAAGTGAATGCTTGTTGGATACAGCCCAAGTTTTTGCCATAGAGAATTTGAGAGCAAATCATGAGATATTTTCACTGGTTTGTCCTTTGCATTTGAGTGTTGAATGGTTTAATGTCAAGAAACATATCCAGGCACTCGAGAAAGAGAACAAGACTAGTTCTATGTTGCTTCAGCTGGGTAGACTTAACTTCAACATGGGTCAAGCCCAACAGCAAAAGGACCTCAAGGAGATTTTAAGGTAAAATCTTTAGTCAAATGTCTGCGTCATACTCATAGGTGGTCACAAAGATTTACACCCAGTTTGGTAAATTTTAATCTAAATCAAAATCAACAATAAATTTTTAACGCACATTTAGCCCCTGTTTGGTAGGCATTTTTGTAGAGAGAATGCATTTTTTTTGGTTGATATGATGGGGACTATGTGGTTGAAAAAGAATGAAAAGTTATTGACGTAATGAAAAATATTATTTTATTGAAGAATGTGTGATTGAAAATGGGTAAAAGAATGAAAATGAAAAAAAAAATGTGGCTCAAACAGGGGCTTAATGGGACCCACAATTTTTCAACCACACATTTCATCAACTCTTATCAAAATCTAATAAAAATCTTATTTTAATCCCACCAAACATAGGCTTATAATGATGCCTCTTGAAGAGTTGAGTCGACTTCACTATGAAGAAGAAAGAAGGAAGAAGAAAATTACTAGTGATCCAATGCCTTTTAGCCCATGTTTGATGGTTATTTATTGAGAAAAATAATGTTTTGAATAGTGATTCTTTTAAGAACAAGTGGTTAAAAAATATGAAATTTTTTTTTTGATTTATGTGTAAATATTTTATATTATGAATGTTTGGTTGAATATGAATATGAGAATTAAAGAGTTTGTCTTAAAGGGAAACAAACAAACGGGAACTTAGTCTATCTTATGCTAAACAGCCCCCTTAAAACCTTTATAGATAGTAAGAAACTAATATGAAAATTAGGAGGATCGATCGTATTGGAGGATAAGTGGATAGCATGTTTGTTTGGTGTAACAGTTGTATTTCGATTCATCCTTCTTTTTCTTTTTTAAGAATTTTATAATTGGATACTAAACCCATTTCAAACGATGGAGTTGCCGAAGTATAGTCATTCCACGTATTATGTTAGGTATCAAGGAAAATGAATTCTAACTTAAACAAGGACCACTCTTGTGATGAATAAATGGATATGTTACCTTACTTTTTTACCCACATGCAATTCTTCATTCAATGTACAAAGAAATTTAAATTTATTTACCCCTTTGTAATTTTTGTTAGGTGGTGGAGAAATCTTGACCTTTCAGAAACTTTAATCTTCACAAGAGATCGAGTAGTTGAAAGTTTTTTGTGGGCAGTGGGAGTTGTTCCTGAGCCTCAGCATGAAAGCCTTCAAAAATGGCTGACTAAAATCATCATGTTCATCTTGATAATCGATGATGTCTATGACATTTATGGTTCGACAGAAGAATTGGAGTGCTTTACCCATGCTGTTGATAGGTAATGTTATTTTAAATAAAACCCTAATTCATACTGTTAAAAACAACAGTGAACAAAAAAGAGCATAACACACATATTTATGGTGATTCACGTCCTCATTTCAGGTGGAATCACGCAGAAATTCAGCAGCTGCCAGAAGCCATAAGGAGATGCTTCTGTGCACTATATGATACAACCAATGATATGGATCTGCAAATTCAACAAGAAAAGGGCTGTAATTCAGTGTTATCATATTTAAAGAAAGGGGTACCTAGATATTTATTATTCTTATATGATACAACTTTGATTAACATAATTGCGTAATCAGATTTACATTTGTCATCAGTGGGTAGATTTCTGTCAAGCATTGCATGTGGAAGCAAAGTGGTACCACACAGGTTATACCCCACGTCTGTGGGAGTATCTTGATAATGGTTGGATATCATCATCTGGGCCTCTGCTTTCTCTTGTTGTACTCTTTGGTGTAGGTCAAGATATAACCGAAACCATTGATATCCTCGAGAACAATCAAGAAATTATCTACTACTCCTCGTTGATAATACGTCTCTGCAATGATCAAGGAACTTCAGCTGTAATCATTTCAGCTTAACTGGATAAGTAATTTTGTTGTTGAAAATGAGATTATTTTGTTAAAAATGTACTGAATGGTATTTTGATTTTTATTTAATAGGCCGAACTGGAGAGAGGTGATGCACCTTCATCAATCCTATGTTACATGAGAGAAGCAAATGTTACAGAAGAGGAAGCTAGAGACCATATCAGAATCATCATTGCCAATTTATGGAAGAAAATCAATGGCCTATGCATAAATGGTTCTCCTAATTTGCTGCAAACACTTGTGAAGTATATTATAAATATAGCGCGAGTGGCTTATTTCATTTACCAGAATGGAGACGGATTCAGTGTTCAAGATGGAGACACGAGAGATCAAGTCTTGTCTTGTTTAATAGAGCCTTTTCCTCTACTTTGAGTTGGCAAAACTGCTCAAACACAGAATAAGTGCCAGAATGGAGAAAATATATATATAAATAATAATATAAAAAATTAGTGGATGGATTTTGGCAATCCAAAGTGCTTATAAAAAAAATTAGTTTTGTTGTTGTGTGGACCTTAGCCAATAATATTTGCTTCTTTTCTTGTTAAAGACTTGCATCTACTTTCTTAATTTATGTGTGGACCTGAGTCAATATCTCGACATTTCGTCAGACATTTCATTTGTCTTCCTTTCTTTTCCATTTTTTTTTTCTGTCGTGTTTGAGTTTCATCCTAGGTATGAATGCACTTTCTAGTCATATTTGACCACATAAATATTGTGTAATATTTTAAACAATCATGCTACATGTACATTATTTTTGACATCTTCTTTTACATTAAATAATGTAGCAACACATCTTTGGACAATTTTTTTTTTATAAAAAAACTGATTTCTCGCCCACCACATTTTGAAAACATTGAGGATGACATCCTCAATGTAAGAATAAAGCTATATAAATATTATTGAGCAAATTAAAATGTATGCTACATAGACGGTAATAATTCGAAATAATGTTTATTATAGTGTCTAATATGTTCTATACTGCTCAAAGCAGGACATAAGAGTTCAAATCAATTTTACAACCTAAAGGGATAAGCACTAACGTCTTTAAAATTTTAAACAAAAAAAATACTTGTTTCCTACTTGCAGGGTTTCCTATTTGATCAATGGTTGTGCGGATGTGTGAGTGATGAATATATTGTATTTTGAGGTTTTCTCAACTAATAAAGTCNAAATCAATTTTACAACCTAAAGGGATAAGCACTAACGTCTTTAAAATTTTAAACAAAAAAAATACTTGTTTCCTACTTGCAGGGTTTCCTATTTGATCAATGGTTGTGCGGATGTGTGAGTGATGAATATATTGTATTTTGAGGTTTTCTCAACTAATAAAGTCTCATTCTTTTGTGATTTTCGAATGGTTTGTCGAACCACTCTAAATTTGTATTTTTCACTGTATTGTTTTTTAATTATCGTTTCTACTGCTTTTACTACACGTGTTGTGAAATTTTTTCCCCATTTATTACCAAAGGGCTCCATTCTAGCTGTTATGCCTTTCTAGTTTGGACCCAGTTATTGAAAAGTTGATCTCCTGGCAGGTCTAATTAAAGGAGTGTTTGATAAAGTTTCTGACAAAAGTATAAACAGAATTTAATAAAATTTGATGAAATGTGTGGTTGTAATAAAAGTTTTGAGTCCCATGAAATATATGTGGTTAGAACAAATTGTTGACTTTGATCTCAATTTTTCAGCATGGCCACCTAATTCGATACACCGATAGTCACCCAACTTTATATTTAGTATTATCATGATCACCCAATTTGATTTTATTTTATCATGGTCACCCAATTTCATATACTCCCCCTTCCCAATTATATAGGCTTGTTTCTTTTTTCACACGGATTAAGAAAACTTCTTTAATGTCATTGGAAAATTAATTTTTGTCAAGATCTTTCCTA
>CAIGRT010152272.1:0-14203 GCA_903798405.1 Fraxinus platypoda | reverse complement strand
GTCTCCGCTAGCAATTTATTCTCATCAATGAATGGTAATTTGGCAACACCCTTATCATTTGGCAAAAATGAAAGATAAGGTCATTTACAAAGGTAAAATCTATATAGAGATGGATAATGTCACTCTTCACCTCAATGAACATGTTTAAATGCAGAAACTACCTGCCATGCAGCGCGCTTTCCATTCATGTCAAGTTCAAAATCTAGCAATGTTTGAGAGGTACAAATCATTTCCGGAGAAAATAAAAGGAAAGAAAAGATAAGACGGAAAGATAGTTGAGCTTTAGAAGACGAGTGACTATACCAGTTGGGTAGAAATCATAAATAGGGGACGAAGGATCCGTCATCAATCCCCTGTACTTTTGAGGGAGAGCACTAGAACTGTGGTAAGCAGAAAAAAAAATATACACACAAAAATCAATACAGATAACTAAAAGGAATAATCAAAGGCAAATTCAAGAGTTTTAACTCTTGAAAACAGAAAGAACAATAAAGACCTTGCAGCCGGCAAGGTTCCTAAAAGCTGATCAAGGGGTTTAAATGGTTCCCCAGGAGAAAACAGTATCTCTAAATCAGAGAGGCCCTTAAGATCAGATGCGAATGGAGCATAATGATATGGATAGTACCTGAAACAAACATCATAGGCATCAAGATTTACAGCATAAAAGTTCAGTATCGAATATAAATTTACTAGAAAATTAGGACTTTTTATCATGAAACAATAAAAAAAATTCAATTTTTTAAAATTAATGTATAAAGGCAGCGAGCTAGCAGATTCAAGTTTGAAATTGCAAGGGATGATGACATCAGCTTTCGCATCCCCTAGTTAAGTGCTCAGAATCAAAGAATCAAAAAACACGAATTCCTTGACCTCGTGCAAATGACACCAATCTTTCACTTCAAAATTTGATTTGACAACAGTGATATTGACATAAGCTTTCCCAATCCCCCCTTTCACAAAGAAAAAAGGATTTTGATATTTTATATTTTTTACATTTCTTCATACTTATGAAAACATTGAGAGCCCGGGAAACTTTTTCCTTCTCCAACAAGTCCTCCCAAATGGACATCTTTTCTGCTTCTTCAATTCCAAATCTATTTTTTTGCAGTTAAGTTGTCACTAAGTCAATAAATGAGTCCAGGATCCAACAGCAACAAAAAATGAAATGGCAAAGAAAAAGAATCTACTAATTTTTTTGATAAGGAGAGACGATACACACCATTGCCAGGAGCATACACCTTGGTAATAATAGCGGGAAACCCAACATAATCCTTCCACAAACTTTAAAACCTGAAATAACAACTTTATATCTATCTTTTCCAGAGTGGAAATAGTCTGCTTCTTCACAATGACAACTCCATACATCCAAAATGATATTCAAGCAAGCATTAAGGAAGCAACAGTAATAAAAGCAGGGAAGAAAGAGAAAGAACAGTTACAATCAAGAAAAGCGGACAGTGACACTTAACATACGAAAAATAGAAACTAGAATCTTACAGCAACTATACTGCAATCTATAAACCACAATCAGATTTCAATTTGACTCCCAAGATTCAGACAAATGGGTTATCTTAGTACGTACTTCCACATTCAAGGATTTGCATGTTTTCAACTCAAGAAAGAGACTGCTGCACAAATTTTCCTCTCTCGTTTTAAACTCTAGACCCCTCCCAGTTCATCTGCCTCCATTTCTCTTTCCTTCATCATCATTATTCCTATCTTTTCTTTCCATTAACTAAATTTACAAAGTAAGTCAGGAACTAGACCATCTAGACAGCTAGATAGGACAAAAGTAGACCAGCATGAACTCAAGCAGTAAAGTATATGTTGTGTGCGTGTTGCTGATACAAATAGTAGCCCATAAAGCAATAGATCTTTTTACTCAAAAGACTCTGGAAGCAGAAAATAATATCGAGTTTTGGTAAATAGAATGACATAACAAGATACCCAAGCAAGCTGAAAAGGATGCTACCAAGATTCCTACATTTCACGTGATGCATATGCTTACCACTTCCATTCTAACTTCATCAATCTTTTCCGGCTCTGATACACCAAATTTCTCAGAATAATACCTTTCTTTGTACCCAGGCTCCCCCAGTTTCACCTGACAAGATAAAATTCTTAGCCAGATCTATAACTGAGAAAAAATTGTTATGTACATTGGCATATCAAGAAAAAGGTTTGAATACACTGGTAAAATGACTCCAACAGACAAGGCAAAAGGATTAAAAAGTCCTTGTTGTCACTTGAATTGTCAGCCAAAATAGTAAAAATCCGAAAAACCAAATATAATCCAGTAATCCACTATGTGTTTATATTATATATGCACACATATATTTATACACGTGTGGGGTGGGTGAGTGTCTGAAATAGATTTAAAAAAACAGCCTGCTTTAACAATGATAATGAGAAAAAGAAAACTTTCGAAAAATACAGCTATTAAAAATTAAGGAACTAGGAACGGATCATATTTCTATGATATCTGACGAACACAAACATTACACCAGCCATTTGACTTCACAATCTCAAGTAATGAAGAGTTGACTAATTTTAGCATTGAGTTGCATCGTAAAGAGAGGAACCACCTTGTCAGTTGCTGATGCCCGTGGCTCTACATTAACTTCTCCTCTTGCTTTAAGTTTCATCTCTTCATTATTCTCATATGCCTGATGCAGAAAAAGAAAAAGATTAAAAAGAAAAGGAAAATGTCACAGCACCAATAACAAGTTATTGAAAACTGAAAAGCTCTGCATATGGATCAAAACCAACAAGAAAACATTCATGGTTCAAAAAATTAGCATATGAACAAGTTAATTTTCACCGGAAGCAGTGAAATATGTAGAATCAGGCAATCATTTTAAGCAGCTGCTAAAGCTAAAGGTGTTCTCTAATGTATAAAAAAGGCCAAGAAAAGAGTGAAAAATGAGACTACCTTCTGTATTCGAGTTCGCTTTTGAAAGATTTGATCTTCATAGATGGAAACTGCTTGAGCAAAGCGCTCTACTCGATCTAGGAAAACCTGAAATGTAGGAAAACAAAAGCAGAGGCAACAAGAAATTACCGAAGTTTAACCGTCATAATCATAAAAAAGGGATTCAATGAATAAGACATTTGGGTAGTAACTTTCAAAAAGACATTCATGCAAAAGCGTCTCTAGATCTTCACCATTGTTCATCGTATTGTAAAATCAAACGGGATTGCCTTCAACAAAAAAAGCCATTTGATTCAGTAGAGATCAAAGCGGTATAGTCAGTCTTAAGTGTACTAAGGCTTCACTGTATAGAAGCACTACTTCTAGTTACTTATTCAACTTCCTCTTCATTTTTATGAGGGTTTAATTATTGTGGGGACAGAGTGGGATGGAGGAGGTCCACTAAGGTCATTTTCATGCCAAAATTTTACTTCAGAACAGCATACCGTATTTTTAGAACCTCTTATTCTAGGAAAATCCATATTGTGAGGAAAAGGTTTCGGTCTAGTCCTTGGCAACATAAATAATGTGATCCAAACATATATCTCTCACAAATCTAGAAAATGTAAAACCATTGCCCACCCAAACATGCAGCATGTATCGTAAGGCAAGAACTTCTTTGACAGGCACACACGAATTCTTTAATCTCGAGAACGCTAGGACAAAATCCTATACACCGTTGTTCATGATGAGAATTGCATGTCTTGCTGAATCAAGCTCAGGTGTAATGCTGAAAGAAGATTACCTCACCCGCGTCAATAAGATAACCACCCATGGCTGTGAATTCCCTTTTATAAACAAACATGAGCAAATTAATGGCACCCTACATCATTGAAACAGATTAAAGTGAAAACATGATATTTGTGGAACAAATGGATGTTTCAATTCGAAAAGATGAAAACTCCCAAGTAATAATATATCTAGAGATGGTTATAGTTACAAATAAAAACTCATGATTGCCTGAGCCTGAAATGCATGTCAGTACATATAAAATATATTTTTCATCAGGTATGCCAATATCCATAAAACATCAAAGAAATTTTCGAACTTTGCACATACCTCTCTAATTTCTAAGGTAGGCATATGAGGAAGAAAATCGTTGCCAACAAAAAAACATAAAAACACAAAGTCGTCCACCAGCCTTTCAAAGTTAATCTTAAATGGAGGGTTCTGAATCTCCATATCATATCTCAAATATTCTCGCAGTACCCAGATGTTGAGAAACTACCAACAAAATAAAGATATATCAAAAGAAGAGTTGTAAAAGAAATACAAGTGAACGAGACAGATAAAAGAAAACAACATATTGATCATCAACTCATGGCTGTAAGTTTTTAACCTGATACTTCTTCTTATGAATGGGAATGTCATTTAACAACTTCCCATTTGCATCGTGAGATTGGTCCCCCCGACATTCCGCAGCCAAATGACCAGCTTGACCACAGAGAAAGCATTTTTCCTGCTGGCCGGGCAGAGTGATCACCTACAGCATAAGAAACAACAAAGCATACTTCATCACTTGGGGAAAAAAAAGAGCTTTGTACAGAAATAGAGTTCAAAAGTTGTAGCTATTGACCTCCCTCAATATGGAGAAATGGACTTCATGTGTAGCTAGAGATAACATGATCAGATCTGCATCCTATTAGGAAAAAACAAATGTATGTTATTTAGGACATACAGTACAAATACACACAAACCAAATTGTCTTGAAACAAAAAATAGTCAACCAAAATAGGAAGAACATCGAGAATAACAATTTAACTACAAAAACGGTGATATTTTTATTTTTGCACTCACCAGACCATATAAACAGTGCCTGGTATTTGGATCAAAGCCAGGAAGATTCCGTTGTAATCGAATGTAGGTCATAATTTTGTGCTCTCCCTCACCAGGAACATTAGCATCAGACAGGATAACCTTCAAATAACCACCCAATGCAGCCAGATAGATAAATTAAGAGAGTCATCCTTTTGTGAAACCAGAAATGTGATAAGAAAGAGCAGAAAAGATTAAACATGATAGACTCGTAGAATCCTAAAACATAGTGAGAGTGACAAATATTCTACGATAATGCTAATCAAACCTTTGTAAAGCGCCAGCCGGGATTGCGGTTCAACCTACATTGTATATAATATTGAAGGGCCACAGAAAGCACTGCCATAAATTCAGTGCCAGGGGTGATGACATTATAATCGGATGTTTCGGGCTTCTCTTTACGCAATAAATTTGCCCCCTCAAGTTCAAACTCTTGCCTCAATCTTTCTTCTTCAGCTTCCTGATATGAGACAATAAGAAACAAAAAGTTCTACAATGCTATCATGACTGCCAAGAAGTTTACTTTCAATTACTATGAATTTTTTGAGATAGATAACACCCATACAGCCGCTGCAGCGTCTTTCGCAGCCCTGAAACGACGAGACCTTTGCTGGTTCATTTTAGCTCTAGGAGCCACTCCATCTGCAAGAGGGAAAATGGTAAAGCTAAGTTTGATCCTTCTTGGAAAAGAAGAAGTGAAAATGTTATAAGGAACAGCATACCAATTGCCAAGAAAAGGAACTTTCGTGGGCGAACTAAAGAGAAAACGTGGTCAATGTAATCAAAGATTGATTTAAATACATCATGATACGTGGTAGGTGCAGGCTGCATACAAAAGAACAAATGTCATGAGTTTCAGAACATAAAAGCCATTGTTTGAGAGACGGAGAGAAGTAAAATTAGCATACTTAATTAAACATTCATCCAACATACATATAACTTTCATCAATGTATAACCACTGGTTCCAAAAAGACCAAAAGATTGGCGTGGTTCCTCTANCCATTGTTTGAGAGACGGAGAGAAGTAAAATTAGCATACTTAATTAAACATTCATCCAACATACATATAACTTTCATCAATGTATAACCACTGGTTCCAAAAAGACCAAAAGATTGGCGTGGTTCCTCTATGCCTAGGACACCAAAATATTGAACCATGAACGAAGAAAGGCATGAGAGAAAAGCCTATTGGCTAGTGCTTGTGAGGTCCCAATTCTTGACAGGAGGGGACACCAAAAACTTTCAAAGAACAATTTCATACGCCGCGTCAAAACCAAATATTGAAAAGAAAAAAGAACTATTTATGGACATCGACAAATTCTTTTCCTGTACTATATAGGAAGAACCATTTGAACCAATACTTGTTCAAGCTGAACATCTACAAAAGTTGGTATAATTGACAGCAGAAGAACCATAATGCACTCAATGCCTGGTCATGCAGTAGGTTCATCTAAAATACACGAAAACAATCTAATAGGAAGCAACTCAAAAGCACAAAAATTGATTGTACATTGTCCTTGACATCCAGACCATGAGGTTCATTGATTATACATCATATTCAAAATGTTAAAACTTGGGATCTTCAATGAATGTCTCTGAAAACTTTATGAGGGTGTTTGCTTCTTGTTAGAGAAGAAGATTGACCTTGAAGTTCAAATTGTTGACTGAAGCACCAGCCATGTCACTAGCCACATCAGCTATTATACGTGTGACTTAGCATTGTTGTTTGGTTACTTACCTTTCTATTAATCCTCAGTAATGTTCCAGTATATATATTTGGAACTGATACTAATAAGTAATTATTAAATACGTTTAGATTCTCAGAAATGCAACCTTTTGGTTCTCTCAGAGCTTCATCTCACTTTACCTTTTCCACTTTCTACTTATCGATGCACCCTTTATACTAGTTCCTGATTCAGTCAATTCAAACAGGCTAAGGACCCACAGCAAGCTCGAGAGGTTTAGATACGATATTCTTGCCAACTAGAGTTTCAGAAGACACGAGGCAAAGAAGTATTCAAGGCTTATTTTCTTCTAATTATCATACGTTGTATAAAACAATTGCAACATATCTGATGTCCCCCAAATACTTCGGAGTCCATTGAATTTAGGTGTTCCCTCCAGCATGAGGGAACCCTTTCAGAACTGATTAAGAAGGGCATAAAAAACAATGCATATATTTGTATTTTTCTGCACTTTTTAAGCTGTGTAGCTTATGTAGATACACAAGGTAAACGACCGGTTCTCTAACACTACTTTCTTCCAAAAAACAATTCTACATAAACATCGCACGAACTCCTTAATCACATCACAATTTACAAAACCACCAAAATAGTCAGTACATACATCTACTACAACCCAATATTGAGGAAATGTGATGAAAAACCAATTATCGAAAAACAGAAGAAAATTGAAAGAAGAAAAAAGTTCACCTTGCCTTCAGGGTGAAAACAGGGATGAATAATACCATTCATATCCAAATACAAATTATCAAACTCTACGCCATTAGGATTAGGCTTAGATAAATCAACAGGTATTGACACCCCATTTTTATCCTCCCTGGGCTCTTCCTCAACCACGTCCACAATACAGAGCGGGTACCGATCTGCAAGCCACCTGTAAAAAGCCGGTACTCCCATTCTTCCTTAAACAGTTACTCTACCGATACTTCTCTTGTACAATAATTTTTCCCTTTAGCTTGAAAATTGAGCCCGACGAAGATGTTAATTTCAATCAGGCTAAATTAGACGTTGAAGAACTGTGATTTGTATGTATACGTTATACAATACATGTATCTATACATATGCACATGGTGTTGCTTGAAGGGGTTTTTAAATGGGACAAGGTAAGGGTTGGGTGTGTCTTCCGTCCTTTTCTCTCTCTAGAACTGTGTGTGAGAGAGAGAGAGGGGGATAGACTTCACGATTTGGTAGGTGCTGCTGGGAATTTGTTACGATGACTAAACTGCCCCTATACAAGCGAATATATTACTTTACAACATACAACTGTGGAGTTTTGGTTCGTCGAATGTGAGGGGAACAATGCAGAACATCAATCTTAAGCCCCTGTTTGACTCAATTAAAAACAAATTTTGAAAATACATGTATTCTGAAATAATGAATTTTTTTTTTTGAAAATGTATGATTAAAATATAAGAAAAAATTTGAAATTTACGCGTAATATTATTTTATTAAGACCTTATTTGTTTCGGATTAAAATCAGATTTTAATTTAAATCAAAGTCAAACAATCAATATTAACTACACCTTTCATGGGTCCCACAGTTTTTCAACCACACATTTCAAAAATTTCTATCACAATCTACTAAAAATTTAATTTTAATCTCAACCGAATACCCACTAAATGATGTGTGATTGAAAATAAAAAAAGGAAAAGTGCATTTTTTAAATAATGGAGCCTAAACAAGGGCTAAGAATTAAATATTTCGTTTGTTTCCAGAATCAAAGAATATTTTGCTTATTTTCAAAATCAAAGAACAGAGATATGATATTGTACATAATCATGATTAGTAGTTTCCTAGTGATTTATCTTTTCTAATTGTATTTTATTTATTTTTTTGGTTTCCTTTTATAGTTGTAATATATTTTATCTTTCTATTCTTATTTCAAATCAGGATAAGATTTTTATTTTCTTTATTAATTAGAATATGATATCTAATTCCTTTAAAATTAGGATTTTATTAGTTTCTTTATTTCAATTTCCTTATATTAATAGGATTAAGAAATAATTTTGCATATAAATATAAAGGCATTATACATTTTTTCAACAATCAATCATATATCAATACAAAGCAAGATTATTTCAATATAATTTTTATTTTCAATTCTTATTACAAAAATTTCATAAACGCTTTCGTACCAAAATTTGTATAAGAGTAAGGAAATTGCCTTAATTACTGTCGATGGTCTGGTGGTAGTCAAATCACTGACGACGAACGGAGGCTCGACAAACTCGAACACGAATCGAGGGGATCGATAAAACCCTTCAGAACATTACACAGATGCTGACTATGTTGAGTTTTGAAAAGAATGGCGAGCCTATAGAAAAGTAAGCTAACAAGAATTTACAAACTTTAACTACTATAAATGTTGGTTGCTTCAACAAAATTAAAAAAAGACAGCAGGTGGCTGGAGAGTTTCCACGAGTCCCAACTAAGTATGAATACATGTAAGTTATTAAGGATTCTATGAAGGTTTATCGAAAAGATATAAAATAGTCCAATTTGAAATGCAATAAGATTTTTAGAACACGATGCACCATCAACAATAAATCATGCAAAGTGATAATAAATCATAAGAGTAGTGAGAACTTGGTGTTCAATACATTGATGAAAACTTTAAATTTGAAAACTGAAACTATTATGACTCGTTACTAGGGACTGCCACGTGGCCACTGTGATTAAGCTGTGGGACCCGATCCAACCCAACCGCCTTGTCTCTTTCTATGTAGACCGAGGCCCCCTATCCGAGACCCTATTATCAGCCGATGCCCAATACTCCAGCTCGTGATGGCCCACGTACGAGGATTTGCTCATGATGAAGATCTTTATTCAAATAATTCATGTGACCTTTGTGAAAAGTGTATTTATGTCCTGTCTTGTCAATGTAAGAGCACTAGATGCTTTGAAAAGTTGGGAAGGTCAACTTGATGGCTAGGATCTGATGTTTCAGCAGAGGAGATGAGGCCACGGTAATTTGATCCAAATGTTACCATTTTATTTGTAATATTATAAATACTCCCACATGTAACAATTGAAGACTAATGAAACTTTAAATGCTCAAAGCAACTTATCTTATCCTCTTATCAGTCTATTACAAATACAAGTCTTGCTTTTATTGATTGATAATTATACAATCTTGTTCTGTAAATCTTGTCGGAGCTTGAACGGAAACGTCTCGTGTCGTTGAGCTTCTCCCACGTCCCATCTTTGGAGCGATCTCGATCGCAGATCTTCCTTAACGTGCCGGATATGGCTTACGCATGCACGAGTGGGCCCGATATCTGTTGAATTCGTTTTTTGAGGTCAACAAAAACATACTCATCTTGTTATCAAACTTCACAAAGACAAGTTTTAAAAATATGGAAGTATTCAAAATTTTACAAAAATGAGATTATATGTAACATGGTAGATATGGACGATTGTCATGTACTTTGGGGAAAATCATGGTACTACGATGTAGATGTCACTAACATAGGTTGAGATAACAGGTACGTGTTTAGGTGGTACAATAAGAAGATTATTTTGATATCGTGTGACGAGCAATTTGTGAGCATTGGTGTAAATAAAGAGAAAAAAGATCCAAGAGGTAGATGAGGTTAAAAAACATGTAACTCAAGATAATCGGGAGTTTATCGTCACTGATACTGCAATAAAAAAAGAAAAACACATGCAAGTAGAAAACTCAAAACCTATGGATCCTTCGTGCATGAAAATTGACAATAAAAATAATCTTAGGGATGAAAAACACTTCAACGAAATCACAACTGAAAACCGTAAGATCTAGCTGCACTCCAAAGATGAACAAGTTGAAGATTAGAAGGGTCCAACAGGAGAGGAAGAAATTAAACTTTTCAACCACAAATGAGTCAAATGTGAAAATTGTCAAATTGAGAATAAAAATTTTATCGACATTTTCTACAACTTTAGTGTCAAAGAATTGCATAAAAATTAAAAAAAAACATGGACGTTAAGGATTTGAGTCCGAGTATCAATTCTTTTGTGTTGAAGAATGTATCACTAAACATTATAGTAGAATGTGAGAAGTATGAAGAATTGAAAATAGCAGCAGTGACTTCTATCGAGAGTGAACTCAATGATGAGAAATCGAATTGTGTTTCGCTTACGAAGGAATGTCATGCACAAATTAACCGTGAAGAAAATACAACAAGCATGATACGAACAAAGTTGACTTTATAGAATGCAACTGAATAAGATAACGACATTTATTGTGCATATCAAGAAATTGAAATTTCTTCAATATTAGTATTGATAGAATTTTTTGAGTATTTTCCTCCTTATGAAATGATTTTTTCTTCAACAAAACTCGAGGACGAGTTTTATTCAATGTAGGATATTGATGTAGTACATAATCAAGATTAATAGTTTCCTACTACAATTGTGATTTATCTTTTCTGATTGCATTTTATCTTTTCTAATTTTCTTTTATAATTGTAATATGTTTTATCTTTTTATTCTTATTTCTAATTAGAATATGATTTCTAATTCCTTTAAAATTAGGATTTTATTAGTTTCTTTAATTCAATGTCCTTATATTAATAGGATTAGAGAATAATTTTGCCTATAAACATAGATGCATTGTACACTTTTTCAACAATCAATCATATATTGATACAAACTAAGATTATTCCAATATAATTATTTTTTTAATTTTTATTACAAAAATTTCTTAAATGCTTCCGCACCAAGATATCTTGCAAATTTTATATAAAATGGGTTTGGATGAATCGCTTCTTGAGATACATTTGACAACTCATATGTATAAGTACGATTTATTCTAAGCTGAAAAGTATTTTAAAAGTTGTACTCGGCCTGATTGACCATCCTATTTTTCAAATTCTTTTTTCTACGTACTCATTTTTAATCAGTATTCATACAATAAAATATTTTGTACATAAATCCAAAAATTTTTCATACTTTTTAACTGCACATTCTTTTAACTGCACTCTATCACTCACTTATCACGTTTCATTAGTCATTGAACTTTAAAAATACTTTCGAGTGATCACTGAAATTTAACATTTTGCATTTCGTGGCTCACTCACCATGTTCCATTAATTGCTGAACTTATATGTCATTCATGCTTTCTCGCTGAACTTTAAAATGCTTTCGAATGGTCACTGAACTTTACTCATTGAATTCAACCGTTCAAACATTAAAAATTTTAAAGTATAAAATACCACACACGAAGACGACATTATTCTTTTTCTTGAATTATATTGTGATAATTCTAAAAATTACATTTTGTTAATCTTAATTAATTCTAATAACTCTAAATCGAGAATTTTACTCCATGTTTGAGAAATAAATTTTTTCTTGATTTGAGTTTACGATCTCAATTGAAATAAACAAATAATTTCTCTATTTATTTTATCGATGTAAAGAAAGATTATAATTTAAATCAATATTCATGTCAATTTGAAACTAGCATTATTCTGTCCCATTGAACATGACTTTTGACGACTAGATAAATTACATCTTATTGACTAATATAAATGTTATCATCTTATATTGAGAGTCTCATTATCTAATCAATATTTATTTTATTTTTGATCTAGGTCGAATCTCACAGAAAATCAACTTGAAAACATTATGAAGTTTAGTGATCACTCGAAAACATTTTAAAGTTTATTAAATAAAGCATGACGTATATATAAATTTAGTGACTAATGAAATATGGTGGGCGAGTGATAAGTTAAACGTGCTAAAGTTTATCGAACACTTAGAAGCATTTTAAAATTCATGACTTATGAAACATGATGGGTGAGTGATAAGTGTAATGTATTAAAGTTTAGTGACTACTCGAAAATATTTTAAAGTTCAACTAGTAAAATGTGACGGAAATATTATTTCAGTGAGTAATGAAATATTTAACGCGATGTAGGTACACGGCTACAAAAAGTTTTTCGGATCAGCCCAACCCACAAAATGCGAATAAGTTTAGTCTTTAGGTCAATTCAATGTTAAGAGAACAAGTTTAAAATTCCAAAACTCATATGTTAATTCAATTTTTAAATTTTAAATAATATTATTAACAAATTAAATTAATCTACCCACCCCATCCCCCTCCGCCGCTGTGCCTAACGGACTGATGGAGCATCGTGCAACCACTTGCAAACACCACCCACCACTACCATCATCATCACCACCACCACACCACAACCACAACCACAAACACAACCATCACCCCCATACCACCGCTATCACCGCCAGAACCAAGACCATCGAAACAATCACCACAACCTCACCACCACTTGAGGATAATATGCTGATAGATTTATTACTTTCAGATTGATCTCATTGCCATATGTGAGTGATTTTGCGATGCGTACATGTAAACTGTTATCTGTGATGTTGATCTAATGGCCCGAGATCAGTCATCTTCGATCTATGACATTTGAATATTGTTCTGTTACCTATGATATTGATCCAATGGCCTATGGCCAATTCTCTTTGCTGATTAGCCAAATATGTATACAAAAATGCAGATGGCTCGCATTGGACCTTACAAGTAAGACAAGTAATTTCCATTTATATGTCAGATCCTTGATTAATTCACTTCATGGCAATTATTGTAGCGAGCCATGTCATTGGTTGTATAAGGTATTCCTCAATTGATTTCATGTATTAAGCCTACTGATTTCAATAAGGGAATAATTATTCTAGTGCACTATAGCATTTTTGCTTCCTTCTTTCCGAGTATAATTGACCACTCTTTGCAGGCTAACCATGCACTTGAAAAAGAATTGCAGGAGATTAATGAACGATTGATTGACACAGTGGTATATATGAGTGATGAAGTTGTGGATCCAACTGCGGAAGCTGCTACTGCCAAAGGTAGAGCTGGAACCATCATGAAGTGCTCTTTTAGCGCCGTGGCTCTTATTCCAAACTCGAAAGCACAATATTTTTCGGCACAAATGGTGAGATTTTGAGCCCTATCAATTTAATGCCACATTTTACGTCTATATCTTCTGTATAATAGTTATGAATATACCTTTCACTGGAATGCAGTCCCCAATTCAACCTTTAAGATTACTTGTTCCCAACAACTATCCAAATTGATCACCAATACTTTTTGGCAAGTTTCCAGTTGAAGTCAGGTGAGAAAACATAGCATTTGGCACTTGCATTGGTAGTAAATTTTATGTTACTTTTTTATTTCTATGATTGTAGTTTGAACTTTTTAACTCACACGTCAAAGGGTTCTCAATTTACACAGAGGACACGTTCCAAAATCCTTGTGTTGGAGCTATTGGGATGTGGAAGGATATGGCCACTACAGTAAGATAATGTATACTTAAACTAAGGGTAGGTTTGGCATTGCATAACTTTTTTTTGAGCTGGTCAAATATACTTATTATCCACACATCCGTAGGACCCAATGCTTATGTGCACTTAATAGCAATACCAAACAAGCATTAAATTCATAATGTTGCCTTGGCATTGTTTGGGCCATTCCATCCCAACTCTGGTGAGATAAAAATTGAAAGTTCTGTCTTTATGTCCAAACTGAGAAAATTATTTACTTTACTTTTGTCTACTCCTTACGGTACTATTTACTTGAATTATAGAGACAAAATCTAGAAATTGAGGATTGGGACAAATATACGTGAAGATAGGAAAAAAGGATCAGTTCACTACAACAAAACTGTGATT
>CAIGRT010152270.1:0-25463 GCA_903798405.1 Fraxinus platypoda | reverse complement strand
ATTTCAAAAACTTTGATTAAAATCTACTAATAATCAAATTGACAATACCACAATAGTAAATAATAGAGAAAAAGAGAATAGAGAAACAAGAACATAGAATTTTCAAGAATGTTGCTTCAAAAAAAGCTAAAGAGAAATATCCAAGAAACTGGGAAAGTAAAAAAGGTTTTTCGAAGGTACTTTCTAATTATTTTATAATTAATTTTGAAAAACAAAAACTAAAATTGGACTGAATCATCTAATTCTTTCTTCGTACAAATTCGATTCAGTTTGGTTCGAAACTACCTCCTTCATCTTTACATCACTTGGATCCTGTCTGGGTTTCATTAAAAATAGGTTTTGACGAAAAATGTGATTTAAAATAGTTATTTTTTCGGAATGTATAATTAAAAAATAAGAAAGAATTTTAAATTTACGTGTAATATTATTTTGGTAAAGAATGTGATCAAAGAGAAAAAGAAAAAAATCCATTTCTTTTTAAAATGGAGCCAAACAGGGCTTGAACCCAAAATGATTGCAAGCTTGAGCTCCAAAGTCAACGGTCCAATATCTTCAAGGCGAATAGGTTTAATGACCAGAAACATGTGTGGATATATGGTTGAAAAATAATAATAAAAAAAAAAATACACACACACACACACGCAATACCAACCCAATCATGCTAGGGCGCTATAAAGAATTTGACACCCTAGATAACATACACTCACAGTTGGAGGTGGACGGGGAGATTTTTTTGCATTTTATATTCACGTGGGTCCCAAGCGGGACCCATGCACATGTGAGAGCAAGTCATCTAAGATATCAAATTCTTTCTGACAACATGGCTTAGCTTGGGACACATGCACATGTGAGAGCAGGTCATCCAAGATATCAAATTCTTTCTGATAACATGGCTTAATTCATACCAATCAGTGCTGCCCTGTGTCTTCCCCCGATTCAAGGAGCATTATTCATTTTCAAGTCAATTTCTTTTTAAAATGGAGCCAAACAGGGGCTTGAACCCAAAATGATTGCAAGCTTGAGCTCCAAAGTCAACGGTCCAATATCTTCAAGGCGAATAGGTTTAATGACCAGAAACACGTGTGAATACATGGTTGAAAATTAAACAAAAAAAAAAAAAACACACACACGCAATACCAATCAGTGCTGCCCTGTGTCTTCCCCCGATTCAAGGAGCATTATTCATCTTCAAGTCTTGTTTATCCCAGAATCACCCTTTTGTGGCGCCCACTAAATCCCGCCGTAACCTACTTGCCAATCTCACCCCCACGTCTTAACAAATTCGATAATTTTCATTCACCTTCAAATTCCAGCACGATTTTCACCTTTGCCCTTCCCAGTTCTTCATCACCGCTTCGCATACATAAATATATATTGATAATACTCATATACACAAGTTTAATAGCATACGTCAGAAGAAAAAAGTAAAGAAAATTTGATCAAGAAACAGATAAATGGGGGTGGATTATTACAACATACTGAAGGTAAATCGGAACGCCAGCGAGGACGACTTGAAGAGGGCCTACAGGCGTTTGGCCATGATTTGGCATCCGGACAAGAATGTGAACAAGATTGAAGCTGAAGCTAAATTCAAGCAAATTTCCGAAGCGTATGATGTTCTAAGCGACCCACAGAAGCGTCAGATCTACGATCTTTATGGGGAGGAGAGTCTCAAATCTGGGCAAGTTCCAAGTCCTTCAAGAAGCGCAAGAGCTCACCCGGGTTCTTATTATAATTACGGTAGTAATCAGCAGCATCCGAACCCGAATTTCCGATTCAATCCCAGGAATGCCGATGATATATATGCGGAAGTTTTTGGGGAAAATAGTAGTAATGGAGGTGGTGGGGCGAGAAGGGATGGGAATTTTAGGAGCACGACGATGAATGGTGGTGGGAGTAGGGAGTATTCAGGGCCTGCCTCTGGTGGTGCGGCAGGGGGGTTTAGGAAGGCACCGCCGGTGGAGAATGTATTGATGTGTAGCTTGGAGGAGTTGTATAAGGGTGCTGCCAAGAAAATGAAGATATCTAGGAATATTCTTGATGGTCGCGGGTACGTGCTACTTTTTCTTTTCTTGATGATTGTTTGCTAATTGTTAGTTTTTCACATTTTTAGTGCATTTTTGCTTTATGAAGGATGCTGCCAAGAAAATGAAGATATCTAGGAATATAGTTAGTGTTGCTAATTTTTCCTTTTTTGCTTTATGAAGTGCATTTGAAGTTTTTGCCCCTTTCTGAGTGCATTCTAGTTGTATGTTTATGGTCTTCTCTTGTTATTCTGAGTGTGTGTGGGTGGTGGCGGGCATATCTTCTAAAGTTCTTTCCCATAAATTTTGTATTTGAAATGAAGAAAATTCTTTGGAAGATATCTCCATCACCACCCACACACACTCACAAAACAACAAAAGAGGACCAGAGACGTAAAAAGAAAGAAAATTTAACTTTGTCCACGGAAGATTCAGTCCACATCAACATCAAATATATATATTGATGCAAGTTTTGAATGATATCCAACTATAATGCACTCTAAAAGAGAAAAATTCAAACCCTACACTTCAGCATGGGCTGTTTCAATATTATCTGTTTTCAGATTGACTAGTTTATTTTCAAAATCAGCTTGAAGTATCTAATTGTCAGAATCGCTGTTGATAAAAGTACCATCAACTAAAAGGTCTATGTAAATATGACTTTTTATACTGTATTATAAAGTTAAAGTGATAGAATCCCTCATTGGCTTGTTACTGTTCTGCTTTTGTTTGCATTAGCTTTTATGAATATCAATTTAGAGTGCGAGGTTTTAAGTTTTATATTTCAATGATTGTAATGTAGATGATTTCTTCTGTTGAATTAGTGGATTCTAGAAACACTTCTAGTGATCTAGAGCCTCTGCACTCCTTTGGGGTCTTGTTTGAGCTAGTTGTTTTATCATCTATTATATTGGTTGAATTGTTTGAGCTTTCAACTTTAAAGTTAGTACTTCCAGGATTTTGTTTTCCAGAAAAACGTCCTCATTGTTTAAATGTATGATATCTTTAATCGGTCTTTCAACACATGACAGATAATAGTAGAATACACCATCTAGGAAAGTCTTGGAGTGGCTTTTGCAGGGCAAGCGTGTTGTTTCCTTGGATGTCATGGTTATTGTGAAGTTAAGTGGATTTGTACACCATCTAGGATACTCTGGTATACTTTTTCAAAATAAAACTCGGACTATGAAGCCAGTGCAGATGATACCTTCAAAATAAGGAGATATTCCATGTAAGATGGCCTTTCCACAATGTCCCTGCGAACATTTGAAATAGTGGATGTATGTATTAACCAGGAACAAGATAATTGCGTTCATTGTTGTTAAGCAACCTTTTTGTGGTTTCTAGTTCATGGATTGAGTTGCACCATATTTTGCAAGATGATATAGTGTTTAGAGATAGATACAGGGTCACTTTATCTTGACATGGGTTCAAGAAAATCATTACAAGAGATGCCTTTTTCCTTTCATGCTGATGGTTGTTCTATAGGGTCAGCGTTTTAAAGGACTTCTTGGCAGGAACATACTTACCTTCTGAAAATAGATACTAAAATGGGAGATGTTTAAACTTAAGTTATACATAGCAAGACTTTTTATCCTGTAGTCTGCTGCGATATGAAGTTGAAGATAACATATCTACATGCACAGAGACATAATATACCTCCAGCTGATACTCTCTACATTCACGCCTGAAAAGAGAGGAAAATTATAGCGAGTTCATTTGCTGCAGTCTGTACAAATAAGCTTTCTAAAGATTCTGGATTTTATTTTTCTGGAGGTTTGTCTCTTGTTTCATTGATTTGGGATTGTGATATTGGACATGATGGATAGATACTTGATTTTTCCACTTTCACTGGATCTTCTCAGAAGAGTTTGTTCTTTAAGATAAAAGCTGGCACACAATATTATCCATGTCCATGGATAAAAAGAATTGAATATTTATAGTTTGGAAGTTGTTCATGACAATGTTAATTTGTTGTATTTGAATACTTCTAGACTAGACTTAGCAAGTCCTTAAAAATTTGTATCTCTGGGTTTTCTTGCATTAGAGTCACAGTGCAAGTGGCATTAGCAGAGTGGTCTGCATATACCTTTATGCTCACTTATTTTTGTTATGACGAGGGCCTGTTCGCCCAATTTTTCTAGCGCCTCCAAAAACCCTTCCATTTAGATCCTCAAGCCTATCTTGCAAGTGAAAGCAAATCCTAGTAACTCCCTCTAATATAGCTGTGGCTTAATACTCAATCCAAATTCTATATTTAGTGTTCTTTAATTATTGAATCAACGAAAATATCTTCAATAAAGCTAGCTATAAACCTCATATCTTTCTCCAATGAAGTCCAAGAATATACGGTATAACCTGGAAACTCTGGATTGTCTTTAGCTACTCCACATCATGCTTCTTTCCACCTTCAGCTTGCACATGGTACTACAAAGCAACATGTTTAAGTTAATTTTGTGTATGTTTGGCACTTTGTAAGGAGAAATTCATACCATGCCCTGGACCCATTTTTTAATCTATTGCTGCTGTCTTTGGCTCCTGTCCCTCCTACTGCCTCTTGTTTTTTGAGTGGGTTTGCTTTTCACAATATTGAGTTGCTGCAAATAAAATGTGCATGTTTGGGAATATTATAAGTTTCTTATAATTTTAAGTCAAAGTCAAAACATTAATTTTAACAACACATTTACCCACTTATTACCCACACATTTAGTGGGACCAATTACTGTTCAATATAATGTCATTATAATTTCTCAACAAGCACAATGTTCCAAGATAATTTAAAGAATTGTCTTTCTCGCACATTCCATATATATTAATGAGATTGATTGTTGGTACTGCCTCATCTCCTGAGGATCTTTGGCCAAATTTTCTCAAGGGGTTGCAGGATAAGTAACTTTAGTAGATATTTTCCTGTTTCATCTGTTGTTCGATAGTAGAAGTGCCTGCCCATATTGTAATGGCTTTGTTTAGGCTATTCATCAAGAATAGGTATGTATCCCAAGTATGGAATGTTCTTTTGCTCTTTCACAATAGTTCATGTGGCATTGTCTATGGAACTCTTGAAAAGTTGAGCAGTAGATCCTGTATCTGAAGGAGTGGAACAAACTGATGCTTTGGGAATCATGGTTATTAAAAATCCTAAAAACAGTAGGTCCCCAGTTTGAAGAATTCCTGTCAATTTATATGTGCTTTGGTTAACAAAATATTAATGGGTACCATAGGACAAAAGAGGTGAATGAAAAATTAATATTACTCTTACTCCATAGCAAAAGAAGTTAATAAATTCTTCAAACATTGTTGTGAGGTCAAAGGTTTGCTTATGGTTTTTCCTAATTCCACTAGAATATATTAAATCCATTTATGTGTTCCTTTTTTATTATATTTCTCTTCAGAAATGTTTGATACAGTTTTACTCTTTACTTTATTCTCTTGCAGCAAGTTGCACGTTTTAGAAGAGATCTTAACTATTGATATAAAACCAGGCTGGAAAAAGGGCACAAAAATAACTTTCCCCGAGAAGGGCAACGAAGAACCTGGTGTGATTCCTGCAGATATTATCTTTGTGGTAGATGAAAAGCCGCATCCTGTATATATGAGGGATGGTAACAATTTGGTGGTGAAGCAGGAGGTATCACTTCTTGAATCTCTTACAGGAAAAAAGTTTGAACTAGTGACACTAGATGGAAGGAATATCATGATCCCTGTACTAGAGATTATCAAACCTGGACACGAGGTAGTTGTCTCCAGTGAAGGAATGCCAATTTCCAAAGAACCTAGGAAGAAGGGGAATCTGAAGATCCGAATTGACGTCCAGTACCCAACACGGCTCACCGAAACGCAGAAACATGAACTGCGGAGAGTTTTGGGAGGGAGCTCGTGATAACGTCTTGCAAGTTTTAGGCTTGACAATATTAGCAAAGGTAGATAATGCAGGTTTGGGTGTAAATATGGTGCATGCTGGCCATTGAAATATGTGAATAGTAGAATGTGTTCTTAATACCCAAGGATTGTCGATTTTTGGTCTTTTTGGCAAAGTTCAAATGCCTCTTGCTGAAAAAAGTGGTTATTAGGTTATATATTATATACAAGGTTTTGTGAGACGTAATACTCCTACTGATTGATAGTAGACCCTTCTGTTGCTGGAGATTTTTGTCCATTATATTTTTTAAGTTCTACCTGAGCTCGTTGAGTTAAATTTTGCCTGCCAAAAATTGTGGGAGAGGAGAATTCAGAAAGAGCTAATTTATCTTGCAGAGGGAAATGAATTTTGTATTAGTAATTTTTTTGAGAATGTGTTGTTAAAAAATGAGAAAAAGTTGCGTGTTTATGAGTAAAATTACTTTATTTGGAGAATGTATAGTAGAAAATGAGTTTGAGAAAAAAAATTAAATTTTAGAAAATGTGGCTCAGCTCATTCTTTTTGTTTGGTTAAGATAAGGAACTAGCATTGTTTTTCTCCAAATAAATAAAATAATAAAAATGAAGTAGCTTGTTTACTCATTTTCTTCCAATTCTTAAAGATTTAGGGATGGCAACGGAATAGGATGGGGTCGAGGTAACCTGCCCGCCTCGCGAGGGTAGTTTCTCATCCCGTTACCCCGTTTAAGGCGGGATGGGACATCGCTCCTGTCTCGTTTACTACTCGTTTAGCTCTTGGTTGAGATACATTATTTTTTTTATTCTCATTTTTCTACTCATATTCAACCACACATTCTTCAATAAAATAATATTTTTCATCACATCAATAATTTTTTATTCTTTTTCAACTATATATTCCCCATCAAATAAAAAAAATGTATTCTTGGAACAAAAATGTACACCAAACAGGAGCTTAATTTTTTTTTCTTTTATAATTCAATTTTTAATAATTCATTTTATTGTCAACATTCATTAAAGTGAGACAATAATATATTTATTTATTTTTAAAAGTTAAATTATTCAGTAAATTAGGACTTTTATTATTTGTCATATTCTTTAGATAATTTTAGTTGCCGTCGTCTATTAAAACGAATGCAATTTCATTGAATTTTCCGTTATAAGTATTGAATTTTTTAAAAAAATAATAATAAAAAATAAAAAAGGGTGATGCCCTTGTTACCCCTACCCGCCCTGTCCCCCTACCCAAATACTCGATTTAGCAGGTAATTCTCGCCTCATTCGGGATGAGGCTTCGCGGGTATCGAGTTTGACTTTTTTTTATTTGCCTGAAGACCCTTCATTTGCATATCATTCATGTTCACGAATCCATTTCTTTCAAGCAAACGATAAGTGTCCTTCTATGCCTCCAACTCGTATTTCTGCTTGAATTGTACTCAAAAATATTATTGGAGCATAGATGAAAAAAGGTTAAATAATTGTAGACGTTAGTACGTTAGATTCGATGGATTGTATTTGTCTACAATCTTGCACGGCCACTTAAATAGCTTATTTCGTATGCTAATACATGGCGTTGAACCAAAATAAATAAAATTTAGAGGAAGAAAAATATCAATATATATTTAATATCAAAAGTCTAACTATTATAATGCATAAGTCATTTATATATGGTTTAAACTAGCCTAATTTAAGTAGAAAAAATTTTGAAAAATCTATTAAATAAAATCTAATTACGTTTCCCACAATAAGTAAATAATTTGAAAAGTGAACAAGTAATAAAATAATAGAAAATCTATTAAGTAAGACAATAATTAAATTTTCTAAAATAATTATCTAATTTGAAAAGTAAATTAAATAATATATCTATTAGATTCTCACCATTTCTCCACGACTGAGAGAATTCGACTCCAACGAGATAAATTGCAACTGCATTTTTCACAAGGGGCGATATTTGGCCTTGACCATGTATCGGTATTGAATTCTTGACAAAAACATACGGCTAAACTCATATCAAAAGGGATGATCTTTCTCTTTGATTAAGTACCGCCAGCAAAATTCGAAAAGTAGCATATGGCGCAATTCATCCACAAAAATGTCAATTGGCTTCACATAATGAGAGCACAAGAGACTAGCACAATAGACTGAACTAAATAAACAAATGATTATTGATTGTATGAATGTGATCCGATAAGAAAACAATTCTATTATATAACGAAAACAAAACTCTCATTCAAGTGGAATATTTTCATTTGAGCGATTCAAAAACTTCTTCTTAACGCGTTTAGGAAATCATGCCAATAAATACTTAACTTGATTAAATGCTTAAGCTAGCATCCTTTTAGCTCGTTCTTCTCTGTGCCATCATGCTGTACTATCATCCTTGAAGTGGTAAAAAAAAATATTAACATTATTTCAGGTAGACACTACAGTGTTGTCCTATTCTTAGTCCTATGGCCAATCTAAGGTAATTGTTCCTATTTCTTGTTTACTAATACTAGAAATAGGGAGTGCCCTTATTATGAGTTATAGTTCTCTTTCCCTTTAGGTATAGTCTGCTGGATAGAGTCATCGTCATGTAAAGGCTCTCTAATTGCAGCTATATTTCTATAGCAGTTTTCATCTTGGTCACATATCTCATCTGTTTGTCATTGAGACTTAAAATTTGTTTTTCGTGCCATCTTCGAGAATTCTTGTTGCTCATCATGATGGTCTGTTTCTAGCATCTAAGCATCTCATTTGAGGACTTCCACTAGAATTTTTTTTTGCAGAAAGTGCTAGCATCTTCGTCTTCGATGAAGAGAGGTCATTCTTGCCATCAAAACTTTCTACTTCGTAGTTTGCAGTGGAGGTAGCCGTTTCTGAATTTAAAAACTTTCTTGATCCTGGTATTTCAAATAATATCAAAAGCAGCTTCAACCTTAAACACTCTGATATCAATGTCATAAATCTTGCACCAGCAGCCTTAAAGTGAAGGAAGAAATGAATGAGTGCGGAAGAATCAATCAAAAACACAACTCCGGTTTGATTCACAACCTGTGAATCTACACACAGCTACAAGAGAAACCTCAATCCACTCTGAAGAAATGTTTGATTACAAATACAAGTTGACAAAAGGAAAAAAAACCCTAAGCAAACACTCTAATGGCATTACAAAAAGAAAAAAATCAGACCAGATTCCGGCTGAATGCCAACTCAAATATCTAGTCTGTTTTAGGTCGAGAATCTACAATATGCAGAGAACAAACATACAGAATATAGAGATTACAAAAACTTAAAAGCCCCATACACCTGGAGGAGACGAAAACTCACATGTTAGAACAGTAGGATAGAAGAATCAGGTGCCAGGGGCTCAGGGACGGGCTACGTTGAGGCACCAATAGCCTGAATTACAGTGAATTACGCTGATCGTAGGTCCTAATTGCAGTTCTTGGCCTACCAAAGTTCTCCTTTCCTTGGTTGTCATCTAATGGATAGGATTCCCAGACACCATCCCTCCAATAAGTGTAATATACTTGAGGAATGTGTGCAATTTTATGGTAATCTCCATGCAGCTTCACAATAAATTCATCTGGCATATCAAAAAATTCAAGAACTTTCATATTGATAAGGTGTTCAATTCCAGTTGGAACGCTTTCTAGAAAGTTGCATCGCTGAAGAATTAACTTTTCCAGATGAGGCATTGCTCCATCCTCAACTATTACCTGTCTTAGAGGTTCCAACTTGTCAAGATCTAACAGTCTAAGCCTTTGAAACTTTCCAGCCTTGAAACGCAGTTCCTCTCCAACATAGCCCACAAGAAACTCGAGATGGACTAAGTTTGGCAAGTCTTGGAGATACTCGAGTGGGTCGTCCCTTAACCGACTCCACTTGAAATAAACTTTAACCAAGCTTCTGAGAGATTGTATCCAGTGTGGAAATTTTTCCAAACGCCCCGTTAAATAGAGCCGCTGCATGGACAAAGGGGGAGAAGACATTTGATGCAGATCAAGAATCTCATCCTCTGCTGTTGTAGATATGCTTAATGTGCGAAGATTTTGGAGGTTTTCAATGGATGAACAGAGAGCCATTCCATCATCTGTTCTCAATTTGAGTATACAAAGCCTTCTCAGTTCCTTCATCTTCCCTAGCTCTTTTAATATGCCAGTGCCAGGGGACACATCAACAAATGAAAGTTGGTGTAAGGATGTTAGAGCTCCCATTCCCTTTGGTGGCTTGAAACCTAGTTTAAAATCGAAAGGAAGGTATGAGTATTCTACAGAATGATATACAATGATATGCCTCAGATTTTGAAGTTCTAAGATCTCTCTGGGTAGCTCTGTAACAAGAGAGTGCTTAAGATCTAACGTCTCTAGCATTCGAAGATTTCTGATTGATCTTGGAAGCGATTTAATCTTTGTATTTCTCAACCTTAGATACTTCAAATGAAGGAGTTTGGTGATTGGCTTTGGGAATGATTCTAAAGGGGATCCTGACATATCCAAAACTTTGAGCATTCTAGAGCCATTGAGCAGTTCATGCATTGACGACATGGATTCTGAGTCAGTAGCACCGAATGCAAGTAAAGAACGAAGTTGAGCACCACACCTTTGAGGTTGTGTTTTAGCACAAGAACCATGGATTGAGAAGCGACGAAGTTTGTGGATCCAATCTCTGGTTTCCTCGTTTGCCGTCATCACGAAACTTTGGTCTCTTGATTTCGATACAAGCATCTCCCGGAGAAAGTCATGGATGCGGCAATGTTTTACACTTCCATCATCGTTAGACCTTACCATAAGGATCATGTTTCTATTGACAAGCTCATTTAGGTAGCCTTCTGCAACTTCTTCCAGCGTTCTTCCTTCTTTAGGTTTCACAAAACCTTCCATTATCCACTGCCGAATCAAGGAATTCCGGATTATCAAATGATCCTCTGGATATATGCTTAAGTATAAGAAACAAGATTTTAGATAATAAGGCAAATCGTTGAAGCTAAGCAACAAGATCAGTCTCAAACTCTCTAGCGTGTCGTTGCCTTCCAATTCTGCTCCAAGACTGTTATTAAGCATCACCCAATCATCATATCTGTCGCTCTTCGTAGCCAAAACCCCACTGATAGACATGATAGCAAGTGGCAGGCCCGCACACCTCTTTAAGATTTTGTGCGAAATTTCCATCAAATATGGAGGGCACGTGCTCAATCGAAATGTCTTTCGACAAAACAGAGTCCATGATTCCTCTTGACTAAGGGGATTCAACATATATACATTCCCAACATTTCCCATACTAGCATGGGAAGCTACAGAAGTAAGACGCGTTGTTATAATGACACGACTTCCATAAGAGTTGTTAGGCAACACATATTTAACAGCATTCCACGCTTGAATGCTCCAGACATCATCAAACACAAGTACATACCTCCTTCCCTGCAAGAACTGTTTAATGACTTCCTTCAGCTGATTACTGTTCATAGTGTTGATTCCTTGAGGGACTGCTTGCTTGATTTCATCAAAGAGTTGCTGTATTGTGTCCTTGAGGAGCTCGTCGATCTTGAATAACTGAGAGACGGTTATCCAAGCGTGGCTTTGGAAGTTCCTCTTCACTGCTGGATCGTCGTAAACTTTCTTAACAAGGGTTGTTTTCCCCAAACCTCCCATTCCAGCCACTGAAATCACACCGAATCTCGAACCACCCTCCACGAGCAATCCCATCAGCTCGTTTTTCCGGCTCTTGATGCCTACAAGCTCAGATTCTTCCACTAAAAGCGCATCTCCTCTCCGATCATATGCCAGGCTGTTGACAGCAACTGGATTCATGCCTTGCTGATTAAAGGTATTATTGAACTTGTATCGATATCTCTGATGTCGTTCTGCTATGCCCCTCACCCGATATCCAATGTCCTCAATTTCAGAAGCAATCCCATTATTGAACCTTAATTTCGAAATCCAGCCGAATAACTTACAAACATAAACATTGGCCATGGAATCCTGACGACTTCGTGTCAAGTGGAAGAATATAAATTTGTCAAGAACATCTTCAGTATCATATGCGATGTCTCGTACTTGCTTAACCCAAACTTTGAGCTCCATGTCATTATCTTCCATTGCATCAGCAACTCTGAGAAATGCTGTCATCCGTTCCAATTCATCTTTAATGTTTTCTATTCCCTCCTTCACTCCCTTGAGCTCTCTCACCTTTTGCTCCCATATGATTGTAAGCCTGTCTAGAAGATATGTAACCGCACATTCTGCCATTTTCACTTTTTCAAGTTTACAAATTACGATGAACGAGACAAAGTTGTAATTAAGAATGCGCGTGACCTCGTCGATTTCAATAATATTTTCAGTCTTCGCAAGTCTTCTCCTATCGAAAGTCAATGCCAAGTTAGGTCATTGGAAAAATAATAAAGAACGACTCTCGTCAGCCTTTGCAAGTCTTTTTCAAGTTAGGTAACTGACAAGTCTTTTTGGCTCCGTTATCTCAAATAATTATTCTTCTCTCATTTTCAATCACGCAATTTTTTATAAAATAATATTATATATAAATCAATTTTTTGAATTATACATTCTTCAAAAAAATACTATTTCAAAAATTATAATCGAACAAAAGAGGGTTGAAATAAAGAGAAACAAGTATCTAGTCAGCTTTTGGCTTTATCCATGAACCTCACAACGGTAAGGATTCAAGGATGATCTTTAATATAATATCCCCAGCCTCAAAAGGGACATTTTTAACGGTAAAGTTAAGAATACAAAATTAACCTGTGACAATTTGATGGGTTGTAACAATCTAAGGGTCCGTTTGTTTCTCATTTTTCATCCATAAAAATGAAAAATATGATCGTTATCCATCACATCAAACCATATATTTTGAATATCTATCTCTTGTGTGGAGCTCAATAACGGCTATATATTTCATTCTCATTCTACAATAATGAGAATCAAACGGACCCTAAATGTGTCTTACATTGCTCATAAAAAGTTGTCTTATAGCTTTATAAGCACCTGAGTACCCTACCCTTATAAGCCTGTTTTAGGTGAATTTTACCAGAAAGTATAAAAACATTAATTATTTTAACATTAAAGTATAGAAATTGCTTTAAACTAAGTAATGTTATCTTTTTTTAATTTTGTTCAACCAATAAATTATTTTTAATTGAAAGCGTAGCCAAACAAGCACTAACATAAAAAGAAGAGGTATGCTTGACGTGGCCAATAATTCACGACTCCACTCACGTTTTTCTACACATTTGGACAAGGAAGAATCTCCTGGGCCCAAGGACAGGGCGTCTATGTGGCGCCCCCCTATTGGAGGGAGGGGGGGGGGCCCTGTTTTAGCCTGGCCCAAAAGCACGGCTCTTTGGACAAATCATTAGAAGCACTCGTGTCTAATCCTCTTTCCTCGTCCTGCATCATCTCATTTAGTGGAATATCTCTAGCCTCTAATTGATTTATTGAGTTGCTCTCTTTGATTCTTCCGTAACTTTTATAACTTTTCCGTAAGGAACATAATTGCTTGCAAAGTAAGTGAAATATATCGAGTTGATGGCTGCTAGAGTAGCAATGATGTAATAGTAGTAATCAAGCCTGTTCTTGTTAAGATCATGTCCACCAAGCCATGCTGATTTTCTATTTCGTCCAGTTACAATGTGGATTACATTGACAATGAGGGAACTTTGGTAGCTTGCAATTGACAGGCTGAGAAAAAACGATTGAACCCACCACTTCTGATGAGGACCATGATACGAATGTGATTGTGGAAGAAGGATCAATGACTAGATCACGAGCAAAGAAGGTCAAGGAAGCTATGTGATTACTTGCTCAAGCTATCGTGGATGAAACATCGATTACAACAAGCAAAAAGACAAGCTTCATATTGGGCATGGAAGAGGGAACAAGATGCATCAATTTGGTTCAAGCAACAAACGACGGAGCTAAAAGGAGTAGTTATGCGACTGCATAGTATATGCCGCATCTCCCTACCAAAACCAAACTGAAGGCTGATGAAAGGCCTATGTGACCACAAGCTATACACCTATGGTTCAAACCCCCTCATGTCATTTTTTTTCTTTTAAGAAATTTGTGCAATCAGTCCGTCTCTAGCAAATCATCCAAACTTTTATTTTTCTAACATTTACTTCCATTTGCATATTTCATTTTTTATATTAGTTAACACATAACTTAAATCATTTTAGACCGAAACATTTCCTTCATTTTCAATTTCGAAATGTAGAAAAAGAATTACTCAAATCTTTTTTATGCACAAATACGATAAAAATACAATTGAATGTAGGGTCATTTGCGACGAAAATTGAATGTCTTCACTTAACACGCATTTAATATATTTTTTATTCATTATATATCGAGAATGAATTTTTTAAATTTTGTTTACTTTATTTTTTGAATTTATGGATATAGATAACTTTGATTTCCATTTACTTTCATAATTTGTTTTGATTCTTTCAGTTTGTTTTAATCAAAAATTATTTTTTTAATTAAATGTTTTCAATTTGTATGCCATTTTTATTCTTTTTTTATGTAGGCGTTGCCCGCGTACAAGTTGAATACATACTAAGGTTTGGGGAAATCAACTTTTAATATATATTTTGTTCTTTCCATATTTCTCTTTCATTTTTCCATCTAAGAACGTTAGATTCATGATTATAAAATTAATATTCTTTTTCTACCGATTATATTTGTTTTATAAAAATTCCTATAACATTTTTTTTTTTCATCCAATTTTTTATAAAGAATATTAATTTGTAATAATATTTTAAAAATACTAATTTATAATTAAAATTTAAATATATTGATTTATTGTTTACTCTTTAAAGGTATAATATATTGATAATTCTAAACATTAAATATTTTTTTATCAAAGAAATAAAATTTATATATTATGCCCCTATTTGTTGGGGATTATAATCAAGATTTTAATCTAAATCACATATTTTATGGGGTCCACAACTTTTTTAACCACATATTTCATCATCTTTTATTAAAATCTACTAAAAAAATAATTTTAATACCCACCAAACAATGGCTATATTGTGGGATCGATTGTGAATTATTGTGAATTAATCCCCACCAAACAATTTTCATCATCTTTTTTTTTTTTTTTTTATTACATGCAGAGGGGAAAGGGAATTATGGGGATCGATTGTGAATTATTGTGAATTAATCCCCACCAAACAATTTACATCATCTTTTTTTTTTTAATTACATGCAGAGGGGAAAGGGAATTATGGGGATCGATTGTGAATTAATCCCCACCAAACAATTTTCATCATCCTTTTTTTTTTTTTTATTACATGCAGAGGGGAAAGGGAATTATGGGAAAGAGAACTTCACACTTATTGCACTAGACATGTTAGGCCTGAAAATCTCATATATCAAGATCAATATCTAATTAGTATGCAACCAATCGTCATTGATGCTTGTTAGGTAGCTGGCGATTATTCCTATGTGGGAACTTTGTCTTTAACATTATCATATCTGGGGCAAATCAAAATAAAAATAAAAATATCATGCTGATGCAGAACAGTTTTGTCCTGGTGTTCACAATTTGGAAAGAATAATCTCTCAAGCATCTTTGAAGCAGCATAATGTAGAATTGTTTTGTCCTGTGTTCGCAATTCGGAAAGAATAATCTCTCAGATATCTTTCAAGCAGCGTGTATATATATATAGGTGTGAATAGCATAAGACCATACTAATTGAAAAAGATGGAAGTGATGTTTAGCATATGGATATTAGGAATCGCACCCTTAATAGGGTTGCTGCTGTGGTGGTGGAATGATATTTGGTATGCAGTGCCGGTGATGCGCCGGTGCTCGGCCAGTGGCACGAAGCTCCCTCCTGGCTACATGGGAATTCCATTTCTTGGAGAATTGCTCTCATTTCTGTGGTATTTCAAGATTGCTCGCCACCCTGATGACTACATCAATTCTAAACGTTGCAAGTAAGAATTTCTTATGTTAAACCACCTCATTCCAAAGCTCAATCTGTCATAATTCTCTTTTTGAGTGTGTGTGTGTCTTGGACATATTCGTATTTTGACCGGATTCAATTCTATGAAAGGTCTTAAGCTTGCACAATTTCATGAGTAGTCAGATACGCTCTAACACCATGTCAACCACCTCATTTAAAAGTTTTAAGGCGTTAGAAATTATAGAGAACAAATTATTTATTTAAATTCTTTCTTCAACCTCTTCGATTAAGACTTGAAGAATGATTGTGCAAAATAATTGAATGCATCGATGGTTGTACTGTTCTTTTTTTTGATGAATAGGTATGGTGATGGAGTAGGACTGTACAGAACACACCTCTTTGGTTCACCATCCATCATAGTGTACACTCCATCGGCTAACAAATTTGTATTGCAAGATGCTAATAATTTTTCCTCGGGATGGCCATCTAATGAAATTGTGGGAACAACTTCCCTTGTAGCAGTGGATGGAGATTCACATATTAGGGTTAGAAGCTTTGTAGTAAGGGCCACCAATCGACCTGACTCTCTCCGAAGGATCACTCTTGCTATCCAACCCCGAGTAACCACTGCCCTCCGGTCGTGGGTTAAGAAAGGTAGAGTTACCATGTTTAAGGAAGCCAAGAAGGTATAAATCATCTGTTTAAGTTCAAGAAATCGAATTATTTTTCTTTTTTACAAAAAAAGAAAGTGTTCAGAAAACTATAAGAGCCTAAATAACGTCAAGAAGTGTGTATGAAGACAAATGAACACGCGAACAAACACGAGCAACCTTTTGACTTTCTATTGATTCGTAAGAATACTATAAAATTAAATTTGGAAAAATCTCTACGTCACTAAGCCGTTATTTATTTATTTCTTAATTGCAGGTAACATTTGAAAATATTGGCAAGTATTTTGCCAGCTTTGAGCCTGGCCCTGCTTTGGATAACCTTGATGTATTATTTAAGGGTTTGATTTATGGATTTAGAGCTTCTCCCATCGATTTACCTGGAACTACATTCCATCATGCACTCCAGGTACTCTCATGACCAATTTGTTCAATTGTTTCTCACAATTTTCACTCTTTTACTACAAGCTTAAGACTTCTACTTCTACTCGTATATGGCGTTTTTCTATTTTTGTGTATACATAAATCCTACATCAAATTCGTCTATCTATAAATGAATATATATGCTTTAGATCTAATACGTTCAACGTGTATTCAATAATTATCTAGATTACTAACATATAAATGAAATAAGTGTTTCTTTTCTTTAACAAATTATGGTTTTAGAGGAAATGGTTATATATCAAAGTTTTGGTTCTTTTTCTAGCAATTTAAGCTCTTAACTAAGCTCCGAAAATGTAACATAGTATTAGTGCAATTAAATATCACGAGTTCAAATATCACGCCTACTCATTTATGCAAATTGTGCATGTGCTGGGATTTATATTTGGTGAGAAAATGAATCAAACGTGCATTGAGTCATGACCAAATTAAATGCATAGACGTGTCACCTTTCAAATATTTAAACTTTTAAATAAAGTGATTTAACAAATTCTATAGCTTCACTATCTTGTAGATTCAAACGTATAAATTATTGTATATCAACCTTCACAATTCGAGCTCAGTGTAATCTGTTGTTCTGTATCTATGTACATGAATCTTGTTCAAAATTCATTCTTACAAGTTGAGATTAACTTTCAAAAATTGGCAGTGCCGAAAGAAGATCATGGAAATTTTTAGAGAAGAGTTGGAGAAGAGGAAGAACTCCAAAGGTGAAAATGACAAAAATGACCTAATGGAAGGTTTGATGCAAATGAAAGATGAAGAGGGGAAGCCATTGAGAGACATTGAGGTGCTTGATAATATTGCCAGCCTTCTTGTTGCAGGCTATGAATCTACTTCTCTTGCTATTATGTGGGCTTTCTATTATATTGCCAAGTATCCAGATGTCCTCAGAAAGCTTCAGGTACACACACATGCTGAACCCTATGTCCACAAGCATAAACCATTTACTTACAAGTGTGTAAGTTTGTTTGAATATACAACTTTTATTTTTAAAATTTTCAAAGTTAAAATAAAGAAATTACTTATTGTGAAAGTGATGCATATTTTAGTGTCAAATTAAGTAACTTTTTCACCAGAAAAAAAGTAAAATTGTCATGCTTAGCAATAAAAATTTCTTAAAAGAAGTTTGACTTGCTCTTAAACTTACCCAAAAATGATAGGACTTGTGTACCAAATTGTAGGAAGAGCACTTGCCTATTAGCAAGAAACTAAATGGAGATTTGATTACATATGATGACATCTCATCCTGCAAGTATACCAGTAAGGTATGTACAAACTGAAATTCAATAACTTTTATTTATTTTTCTTATCCATTTGCGAGTTTCTGATTTGTGATTGTTTCTTACTCCAAATATAGGTGGTCGAAGAGACAATTAGATTGGCCAACATTGCAACATGTGTTTTTAGAACTGCTAAAAAGGACGTCCATTACAGAGGTAGAGAAACAACTTTTGTACATACAACTATAGCTAACTGTACACGCAGAGTTAAAAATAGATGTCTACCAGTTTATTAGAATCGACACCATATGCATAGTAGGGACATAACGTACATTCGATAAGTCAGTAGAAGCGAAAAAAAATCAAAATACTAATCCAGTATATAGCATAGATTACGTATGTTAAGTGGACTATTTGAACTGAACTGAACCGAGTAGCAATTTTCCTGTGTGAGCTGCGAGAGTTCGTCGGCTCATATGTGAACCAGATCGCCAATGGCTTGCCAGTCTGCTCCCCATAATGAGTAAATATGTCATTTCAATAAAAAATTGTGCGATTCACCCCCACCAAGGGAAAAGCTTGTGAGGCAAGTCGAGACACATTTTGATTGAGCAATCAACTTGCCAGACGAGCTAAGCTCAGTGGTAGGCAAGCTACCACATTTAACACTCCTAGCATAAATTTTGGATATACCATGATTATTGGTGTCACTGCTCCCGAGATCCTCTCGTCATGGTAAAAAAAATACATACCATTTGGTAGAGTAACTATAACCTTAACAAAATAGAGTGTCAACCTCTTATTTCACGATCGCGGACAATTAATTTCTCGATCAACATACAAATTAGTATCTTCTGTACTAATAATGCAATTTTCTATGAATCGAAGGCACTTTCTTTATACACAAGATCAAAATATAATGCAACTCCTTTTTATAGAAATAAATAAAAACATATTGTTATTCAATAATATTTGAAATGTTTTATCTTATCACAATAAAATCCTGAATGTAACTTTTGAACACGTCCCAACAGTGCTTCGTATTGAAGATCTAAACTACTAATCTTGCAAACAGGTTATAAAATTCCCAAAGATTGGAAGGTTATCTGCTGGATTCGTTATGTTCACACAGAGCCAGAAAATTTTGAGGATCCAATGTGCTTTAATCCGGATAGATGGGATGTAAGCAAACATACGAAAGCTAATCCATAAGTTAAATAACTCTTTTAACTTTTACTAAAAAGTTAAAATTGTTTCCTCAGGAACAACCGAAGGCGGGAACACATCTAGTTTTTGGCGGAGGAACAAGAGTATGTGCAGGAAACATGCTTGCTCGACTACAAGTCGCAGTTATACTTCATCATCTGGTTGTAGGATACAAGTATGACTCTACATTTCCTTTGCTTTAAGCTTTTTATTTATTTATTTGTTGTTTATGATACTACCACAAAAACAGTCATTTGCAACATTCAAAAAATGTTATTGAAGACCTTTTGCAACATTTCAGACCTATGTTGCAAACCTCAATTACATTAACCAATGACAACAACCACTGATATGATGTTGCCATAGAACCTTTTAGCAACACTCAATTCACGAATGTTGCGTTTTGATTGTTGCAAAAGATCCCTTTTGTTGTAGTGTGAACATAAAGACCTTAAATTCCCAGAAAATGAAACTTAGTATGTGTGCCAAGAAGGTACTTAACATGTTTTTTTTCAATTGAATATCAGATGGGAACTGGTGAATCCTAAAGCAAAAATGATATATCTGCCACATCCAAAGCCAGGAGACGATGTTGAGATTAATATCAGCAAAATTTGAGGAACAAAACATATAGTAGTTCTTCTTCTTCTTCTTCTTCGCAAGGCAACTACATGGAATCTGGCAATAGTGGGTTTTATTGTTCTAACATTTCGCAAGTTTTGCATAAATCTTTGCTTAGCACCGATTATCACATTTGTTGTTCCGCTCTGTTCCCATTTTTGGCCATGCAACAAATATGACTATTGCATTTCAGGTCGTATTATACGTTTAATTATTTAATTTTTTAGGATAAACTACACTAGAGGTCTCAGACCTTTCAAAACGTGTCTTGAGGTCTTAAAACATTTCAATTTTGCAGTCGATGCTCTAAATTAATATGTAAACAAGATCCTTTGAACGGTCTGCCGTTATTTAAACGTGTCATGATGCAGAAATTCACTTTGAAATTCTTCCCACCTTCTCGAGTCCATCAACTCAAAAATGAAGTCCATACTTTCAAGCAAAGAGACCTCGAGAGCTATCCAGAAGATTGGGAAAGATTCAAAGATTTCTTCAGAAAGTGCCCTAATCTGAACATTATAAAAGATTCCAAGATCTGCATATTCTATTCAGGCTTGAGATTTGAATTTCACAACATAGCTGATGCTTCAGTAGGAGGGTCAATATTGGATATCCCATTGGACAATGTTTTGGACCTATTTGAGAGAATTGCAGAGAATCAATCTATGTAGCCAATAGATATGGAAGTGACGAGGAAAACGGTAGGAATACATAACGTTGACATAACTACATCATTAGCGGCCCAAATGGAAGCATTGACAAGGAGGTTAGACAGCCTTACTCAGAATGTGAACATGGTACACCAACCGAAACCTGTTTACGAAGGTTGCGAGGCTGATCATGTTACAGAACAATGTCATTTAGCTTCCACACATGTAATCCAACTTGAGGAGGTTAGTTATGCGCAAAACTTTCAGGGGGCAACAGAATAACCCCTATTCCAACACGTATAATCCGGGATGGAGGAATCATCTAAATTTGTAATGGGCTAGTAATCAAAGTCAGGGACAAGGAGGAAATTTTCAGACAAGACCATCGGGATTCCAACAACAGCAGCAACAGTAACAAAATAGAAAGCCATCAATAGAAGAACTATTAACGCAGTTCATTACTAAGAGTAAGGCTAATTTCCATAACCAATAGGCAATTATCCAAAACCAGCAGGCTGCAATTAAAAACTTGGAAACTCAGATGGGTCAGATGGCAGCTACATTAGCGGGGAGAACTCAAGGAACGTTACCAAGCAATACAGAGACAAATCCTAAAGAATAGGTACAGGCCATCACTACTCGAAGTGGAGTTCAATTGCCTGAAATAACAGTGAAAAGAGCAGCTGCAACTATAGAAAATGTACCTACCACGGGCGAAGAACACATGGATCAGTCATATAAAACAATAGAGATACAGAAAGCTACATCGGACAGTCCACTGGTTAAGGCAACCGTTCCTGTCAAAGCATACGTACCTCCGGTCCCATTTCCGTAAAGACTGCAAAAACACAAACTTGATAAACAGTTCGCGAAATTTCTGGAGGTGTTCAAAAAGTTGCACATCAATATACCGTTTGCAGAGGCCTCGGTTCAGATGCCCAGCTATGCCAAGTTTATGAAGGACATATTATCAAATAAAAGGAAGCTGGAGGATAATGAAACGGTGATGCTGAACGAAGAATGCAGCGCAATACTTCAACATAAGTTACCACCAAAATTAAAAGATCTAGAGAGTTTTACTANACATACCGTTCGCTGAAGCTTTAGCCCAGATGCCTAGCTACGCGAAGTTCATGAAGGATATTCTATCAAACAAGAGGAAGCTGGAAGATAATGAAACGGTCATGCTTACCGAAGAATGCAGTGCAATTCTCCAACATAAGCTGCCACCAAAATTAAAAGATCGAGGGAGTTTTACTATTCCTTGCAATATTGGTAACAAATACATAAAAAAAGCATTATATGATTTAGGAGCCAGTATTAATTTGATGCCTTTGTCTCTTTTTAAGGAATTATGTTGGGGAAAGCAAAAGCTACTACAGTTACACTGCAGCTCGCTGATAGGTCAATCAAATATCCAAAAGGAATTGTTGAAGACATTTTGGTGAAGGTTGACAAATTTATCTTCCCAGCGGACTTTATTATCCTGGACATGGAAGAAGACAGAGATGTACCTCTCATCATGGGTCATCCATTTTTGGCTACGGCAGAGCATTGATAGATGTGTAGAAAGGACAATTAATTTTTAGAATGAATGACGAAGAATTGACCATCAACGTCTACAATGCACTCAAATTTGATGCTGAACCAGATTCTTGTTGCCAGATTGATATGTTGGACATAACTGTAACAGATACATTCAGACTTAATTATCCTCAAGATCCACTCGAGGCTTGCCTGGTTCATTCAAAAGAAGAGTCAATCGAATTGGAAAAAATAGAAGACTGTGTTCGACAGCTAGAAGAAAATTCTCTCGTGTTGAGACCGATACAGCTAGAGCTGGGAGAAAGCCCTTCAAGGTTGTTATCATCTATTCAAAATGCTCCAACTCTTGAACTAAAGCAGTTGCCCTCACATTTACGGTATGTCTTCTTGGGAGAGAGACACACACTTCTAGTTATCATCTCAAATGATCTTAACAAATATGAAGAAAATCAGCTAATAAGGGTACTTCAGGATCACAAAACAGCAATATGATGGACCATCTCTGATATAAAAGGGATCATCCCTTTACTTTACATGTACAAAATTTTAATGGAAAGGGAGTTTAAACCTTCAATAGAGCGGCAACGTAGGTTAAATCTGAAGATGCAGGAGGTTGTGAGAGCAGAAGTGCTGAAATTATTGGATGCGGGGATTATATACCCTATTTTAGACAGTCATTGGGTAAATCCAGTACATGTAGTCCCGAAGAAAGGGATAATTACAGTGGTGCCAAATGAAAACAAAGAGTTGATTCATACGCGCACAGTCACGGGTTGGAGAGTTTGCATAGACTATCGCAAACTAAACAGCGCAACTAGAAAGGATCACTTTCCCCTTCCTTTCATAGATCAGATGTTGGAAAGACTCGCTGGACGTTCACATTATTGCTTTCTGGATGGATATTCGGGGTATAATCAGATTCCTATAGCACCAGAAGACCAGGAGAAGATCACATTTACATGTTCTTATGGGACTTTTGCATACAGAAAAATGCCGTTTGGATTGTGTAACGCTCCAGCTACTTTTCAGATGCGTATGATGTCAATCTTTTCTGACATGGTAGGGAGTATCATTGAAGTATTCATGGATGATTTTTTAGTATTTAGGTCATCATTCAATGAATGCTTGGGTCACTTGAGAAGGGTGTTGCAGCGATGTCAAAAAACCAATCTTGTACTTAATTGGGAAAAATGTCACTTCATGGTTTAAGAAGGAATTATTTTGGGGCATTTAATTTCGACTAGGGGTATTGAAGTCGACAAGGCTAAGATATAAGTGATTGAGCAGCTACCTCCGCCTACTTCTGTAAAAGGGATAAGAAGTTTCTTGGGACATGCTGGTTTCTATCAGCGTTTCATCAAAGATTTTTCAAAAATAACCAAACTTTTTTGCAATTTGTTGGAAAAGGACGTGCCTTTTAATTTTTCAGAAAAGTGTTTGGTTGCCTTCAACACCTCGAAAGAAAAATTGGTCACAGTACCTATAATAGCTTCACCTGACTGGGATTTTCCATTTGAATTAATGTGTGATGCAAGTGATTACACAATTGGAGCAGTGTTGGGACATCGCAAAGATAAGGTTTTGCATGTTATTCACTATGCCAGCAAAACTCTTAATGAGGCTCAGTTGAACTATGCAACGACAGAAAAGGAGCTTTCAACAGTAGCGTTAGCCTTCGATAAATTTAGACCTTACTTGATTGGGTCAAAGGTAATAGTGTATACCTATCATTCAGTGCTCAAGTATTTGCTCAGTAAGAAGGATGCAAAGCTAAGACTCATTAGATGTGTGCTTCTACTACAGGAATTTGACTTGGAAATCAGGGATAAAAAAGGAAGTGAGAATGTAGTAGCAGACCATTTATCTTGTTTGGAGCAATACGACGAAGAGTTTAATGACGAAATTAAGGAGAAATTTCCAGACGAGATACTTTTTAAGATCAATTCAACACCTTGGTATGCAGATTATGTCAACTATTTGGCCAGTTCTATTATTCCTTCGGAGTATTCTAGTCAACAGAAGAAAAAATTCTTCAGTGATCTAAAGCACTACTTTTGGGATGATCCGTTTCTCTATAGACGTGGTCCTGATCAAATCATTCGTCGTTGTATGCCGGAAGAAGAACATAAGCATTTATTGGATCATTGTCACTCTTCTCCATATGGAGGTCACTTCGCAGCAACCAAAATAGCAGCTAAAGTCTTACAATCAGGTTTTTATCGGCCAACTCTGTTTAAGGATGCTTATGAATTAATGAAGAAGTGTGATAAATACCAAAGGATAGGGAACATCTCCAGAAAGAATGAAATGCCTTTAAATAGCATATTGGAGGTAGAAATTTTCGATATTTGGGGGATTGATTTCATGGGACCATTCCCGTCTTCATATGGTCAACAGTATATCTTGGTGGCAGTGGATTATGTATCTAAATGGGTAGAGGCAGTGGCATCACCTACAAATGATGGGCAAGTTGTGACTCAATTCCTCAAAAAGAATATATTTTCCAGGTACGGAACTCCGCGGGCTATTATTAGTGATGGCGGAAAGCATTTTTGTAATCGCTTATTCTCAGCTTTATTGGCGAAATATGAGGTCAAACATCGGGTTGCAACTCCTTATCATCCACAGAATAGTGGGCAAGTAGAGATCTCCAACAGGGAGTTAAAGAAAATACTAGAAGTTGCAGTTAAAGCATCACACACAGATTGGTCAAAGAAATTAGATGATGCACTTTGGGCCTATCTCACTGCATTTAAAACTCCTATCGGGATGTCTCCTTACCGACTGGTGTTCGGGAAAGCATGTCACTTACCCGTTGAACTTGAGCACAAGGCGTATTGGGCAACTCACTTGCTAAATTTTGATATGAAGGCAGCTGGGAAGACGAGAATCCTTCAACTGAACGAGCTTGATGAATTTAGGTTGGTAGCTTATGAGAATGCAAAGTTATACAAGGAGAAAACTAAAAGATGGCATGATAGACACGTTACAAAAAAAGAATTCGAGGTTGGTTAACACGTGCTCATGTTCAATTCTCGCCTCAAGCTCTTTCTAGGTAAGTTAAAATCAAGGTGGTCGGGTTCATTCACTGTTGTAGCTGTTTATCCATATGGCACAGTTGAGGTAGTATCACATGATCAGCAAAGAAAGTTCAAAGTAAATGGACAGCGGTTGAAAGCTTATTGGGGAGGTGACTACTCCAGTGAGAAAACAACGGAGCCACTCAATCCTGTAGATTAGCCTGAACAACGAAGTCGAGCTAAAGACTTTAAACAAGTGCTGGTTGGGAGGCAACCCAACACTTC
>CAIGRT010152242.1:0-16962 GCA_903798405.1 Fraxinus platypoda | reverse complement strand
AAAAAAAAAAAAAAAAAGAAGAAGAAGAAGAAGAAAAGTGGCTTGGCAATTTTACACGCAAACAATAGCAATATTCTGTTATTTCTTGATTGAGAATGGCTACATTGAGAGGGACGACGCTTCTGGTTTTCATTGGGCTGCTGCGGCTAATTTGCACTATTCATTCTGAAGCTTCAACTGATGCTGATGGAAGTGATGAAGGATTTCTCTTTGGTGGTTTATCAGCTTCGAAGGATGCAATTCCACATCCTTTCAAAGAAGTAAACAAGGAGACACTGATGGCGAGGACGGGAAAGGAAATTAAGACATTGTACGAGCGGATATCATGCATTTTTATTCTTTTAGTTGTTATTTTATTTTTGCGATTTACTTTTTATGTCTAGCGCGAGGGTATATTCGAAATTTAGGATGTTTTTCTCTTATCTCATTAGTATTTTTCTTTCCTACTTATAAGTATCAAATAACCCCCTTTTTTTGATATATTGAATAAAATAGTGGAGATTTCTCTCAAATATTAGTTTTTGACAAGTAAGTTGAGGATTCTCCAATCCTAGATCACCGTGTTATTGACTTCTTTCGCACTTCGTTTAAGAATATTTAAAAATGAAAAGAAGTAATTTTTCCAAATCTTAAGCAAGAAAACCAATCATTTCACCTTTCGTTGAACTAGAATGGATTGAAATTCTTAAAGTTTTAATATTTGTTACATTGGTAAAATGGAATGTGAAAGGATTTTTTATTTTTTTTAAAATTCGGAGAGTGCTAAAACGACAAGCAACAATGTTAAGATTGAACCAAAAAGTATAAAATCACGTCCTTTTTTAAAGCTATTTATGTTAATTTCTTGGTTCCATCGAGATTCAGATTATCTTAACTTGGTTCTACAAAGTCTTGATTTGTATTTATGGTCTATGCGTAAGCACAAGATAAATTAAAAGCTTGACTCTAAAATATCATTGTGAACACCATTTGGGTCGATTTCACAAGAAGTGGATAACGAATAAAAATAAAAATGGGAGGAAAAATTGTGGCCTCATAAAAAAGATTGCATTTGAAAAATACTGTTGTTCTTTTGCACTGACCTCAAGCAAACTCAATGGGCCATTAGATACAAGAAAGCAATAATTTCACTTCAAGATTCAAAAAAATATCTCGGCAAAGAAATCCATTTACAATTTCTTTGTAAGTTTTTGCCTGGAGGTTTCTGTTTAATAGCTTCCCAATCTATTGATAATTCACTGCTGCATAGTGCATGGCTATTCAGTTGAGTCATTTTTCTTCATCCTCAACCACTCTCTCTTCTTTTGATCACAAGATATCGTATTTCTCGAAATGGGTTACTGATATTCATTTTAGAAGACAACTACGAAATCATTTTGAGCTCAAATCCACAAATGGGTACCCTCTTAATGCAATTCCTATGCAAGATGGTAAGTTTTGGCTGTTAAATTTGTATCTGGTTTGTAAGCATTTTATCATCCTTTAATTTAATTATCCACTAAATTTTGTTGTTTATTTGCGTTAATATTTATAGTTTACTCTCTCTCTCCCTCTCTCTAGTTTGCTGTACAGTGAAAGCCTGCCTGTGGTAAAAAAATCTGTTCTTGGTGTGGTGGTAAGGTAGAAGCTGTGTAAGGGAAAAGATAAGCCTTTAGCCTTTAATTTTAAAATGTGGATGAATGGTTTAATTAGAAAGAGAGATCGATGATTTTCAGAACACGGAGAATGTTAGGTATGTCTCAAATTCTTTAGGCCAAGCCCACCGGCTATGTGGCATGTTGCGGTGAACATTTCCCTTTATTTCTGGATTCTGCTTAAATAATAAAATTTTCCCCCCCGTCTACAAATAATCCCTAGAGTATCCCCTTCCAAATATCTTCATGTTAGGACCAAGGTTCATACATTTGCCATAATTGCGAAATTTGAAGGGATTTAAATGCAGGTACTTGGTGATAGGAAATCTGCCTAACCTATGTGTGGTTTACCTTCTTATTTGAGGCGTTTTGGACACTGAGCATCATGGTTTTGTCTGCTTATGTTCATTTCTCTTTTCGAACCATTTCACATAATGAGAAGGGAATGTACGTGGAAACAAATGGCGAGGTCTTAATTGAGTGATTTCTAGAAGTATCTATGGTGTCATATAGCTACTTTTCCTATGTTTATTAGTTCCTGGTTTGCGCTCGCCTCTCCGCCTAATGTTATGTAGTGGACATTAATATGATGTTATGGATTGATATGTCAATAAATAATGATCCAAAATCCTCATTCACTGTTATGTCCGTTTATTTGTCTTTAGTATCAATATATTTAGTTCCTATTGCTAAAAATCTCCAATTGCTTTGTGCAGAAGGTTCAGTTGCAAAAACTCTGGAGGAGGAAGTACCTTTTCCGGAGTTTGGAGAGGCAAATTCTATGCTCAGTATAACTGTTGTTGGTGCATCAGGGGACCTTGCCAAGAAGAAAATTTTTCCAGCTCTTTTTGCTCTTTATTATGAGGATTGGCTACCTGAGGTTTTTTTTTCCCAATTTTTCAAATATTTCCACTTGTTGTTGATTTGCTTAAAGTTCAAAAGAATCTTAAATTAGTAGAAAATATTTGTCTTAGCAATGGAGTAAGTTAATACTAATTAAGTTATTATATTTCCCTTTTCTGATTTTTCTATGAATTGTACTAATGCAGAATTTTGTTGTTTATGGTTATGCTCGGACTAAGATGACGGATGAAGAGCTGAGAAACATGATAAGCAAAACCTTAACTTGCAGAATTGATAGAAGGCATGGGTTTTTCTTAAATCATTTGAATTGTTAGATAGTTATGTCATTTTTAATTTAGTTATTTTGGTGATGGCTTATAGAGAGAACTGTCAAGACAAAATGGAAGAGTTTCTGAAGAGATGTTTTTATCACTCGGGTCAATATAATTCTGAGGAACATTTTCTAGAGCTGAATTGCAAACTAAAAGAACGAGAGGTAATGTTATGTCTCCAGTTTGCTTTCACCGATTTTTTTAAATACAGTGTATTTGAACCTATAAAACCCTCAATAAGCATGATAAGGTACATTTTATTGGAAATTTACATATCTAGTAGCATGGTGAACACAAGTAATTGATTGATGATTTGTAAGTGACGTAAATTGCTCATGTGACATTATGTCAATATATGCTACATCTCGTACTGTATTTTGTGTCCTGGGAACATTTATTGCACAATTGCAAGGATAAAGATGGTGATATTAAATATTCTATTACATTATTTGTGATGATAATCTTTTCTTTATTTCGGAATGAGCTGGGTGAGGTAATGGTGTAGTATGCTAAATGCTCTGGTTCTTTGTTAGTGGTTAGATTGACTTCATTATTCTTTAATGAGTATAATTAGTTTTTCCTTCTCAAAGCTTTTCCCAATATTGAGCAAGCATCTTCTGAATTTGAAAAGGTGATCGCATTCTTTCATTTATTCGTATTCTTTCTTTTGAATTATGTTTATGGGTTTGTCACGGAGTTGAGATGGTGACTTTTGAAGAATTGCAGCATGCTGTGATAATTGACTCCTTTCATATGGAATGCAACATAGAGTGGAGGCACTAGTCGAATCCGCTTTTGTGCAGTCTTATAATTTATTCTTGGTAGTTCAGATAGTGATGTGTACTCATCAGATTTTCATGTTACATCTGAAACCAACAACACAGAAGATTAGGAGATGTTAAGTAGAATGCCAATGAATCTTATTTCACTTGGGTAAAGAATACTATCAGGAAAAGGATGTCGGATAAAACATTATCAAGGATCATTGCTTTAATGAGTCTTAAAAAGCCCTAAATTTTGAACTGTTAATTGATAAGGACTTCCAGCAATGATTCAGAGATCATGTTTAATTGGATGGTTGTCTGGTCCCATGTGCAAACTGAAAATCATCTTATTTTTGCTAAAAAAAATTCCTCCCATTTTGTGTACATATTTTTCTAGATTCAAAGATGGATCTAACGACCATGATGTATAGTGGACTAAAATATAACGATCTAAAAGATATATATTGATAGTTGTTGATCTATACAGAGCGGTAAACTATCAAACAGGTTATTTTATTTGTCCATACCTCCAAACATATTCGTGGATGTGGTAAGATGTGCTAGCACTAAAGCTTCTTCGGCAACTGGATGGACGAGGGTTATTGTTGAAAAGCCATTTGGTCGTGATTCAGAGTCCTCTAGAGAGCTGACCAAATGTCTAAAGCAGTACCTGACCGAGGATCAAATATTTCGGTAGGCCTTTCTGGGTTTTGATTGATTTCGGTTTGACAGATTATTAAGATAGGATGAGAATTTGATTTGCTTCGTTTTGAATCAGAATTGATCATTATTTGGGGAAGGAGTTAGTGGAAAATTTATCAGTGCTCCGTTTTTCAAACCTTGTATTTGAGCCTCTTTGGTCAAGAAACTATATACGTAATGTTCAGTTCATATTTTCTGAAGATTTTGGTACAGAAGGAAGAGGGGGGTGAGTTTCTTTATCACACTTCTGATTTTTTAATATAAGATTCTCTCTTTTGGATTCCTGAGATAACTGTTTATTGTATGTTATTAGATATTTTGACAATTATGGAATTATCCGAGACATAATGCAAAATCATCTACTACAAATATTAGCGTTGTTTGCAATGGAGACGCCTGTCAGCCTCGATGCTGAGGATATTAGGAACGAAAAGGTAGGTAACAATCTCTGATTATTTCATTTGCTTTTTGTGACTGAGAAAGTTCAAGAATTCATTCTGCAGCGTGCTTCGAAAAGCGCAATGGCTTCATTGTAATGTGAGTTACTGAATCAGGTCAAAGTTTTGAAGTCGATGAAGCCACTGCAGCTTGAAGATGTGGTTGTTGGTCAATATAAGGGCCATAGCAAGGGTGGTAAATCATATCCTGGGTATATAGATGACCCCACTGTGCCAAAGGACAGTGTTACTCCAACTTTTGCAGCAGCGGCACTCTTTATTAATAATGCTCGCTGGGACGGGGTTCCTTTCCTCATGAAAGCAGGCAAAGCTCTCCATACTAAGCGGTGGGTGGATCTATGTCTTCAAAACTAGAAAGATTCATTTCTATTAGATTTTGACAATGCATGGTCCTGATATTCTTTGTTGATAAAATTCAGAGCCGAGATCAGAGTTCAGTTCAGACACGTTCCAGGTAATCTGTACAGGCGTAACTTTGGAACTGATCTGGACAAGGCTACAAATGAGCTAGTCCTCCGCCTACAACCAGATGAAGCCATATATTTGAAAATCAACAACAAGGTTCCCGGTCTAGGAATGAGACTGGACCGCAGTGACCTCAACCTATTTTACAAAACAAGGTAAAAAATCTTGATATTGAAAATTGCATGACAATGCGGCCGTTTAATGTCATGTTCATGCCAGTCCACTTATCTACTTCCTCTAATCCTAACCGTTCTTCGTGGCACTAAACGAACCATTTACAAGTTTGGATTCATTCTTGCAGGTATACGCGGGAAATACCAGATGCTTATGAGAGACTCCTCTTAGATGCTATAGAAGGAGAACGGAGATTATTCATTAGAAGTGACGAGCTCGATGCTGCATGGTCTCTATTCACACCATTGTTGAAGGAAATTGAAGAAAATAAAATCATGCCGGAGCTATACCCTTATGGCAGTCGAGGACCAGTTGGAGCACATTACCTTGCTGCAAAACACAATGTTCGATGGGGTGATCTTAGTGGTGAAGATTGAGTATTTCAAGATGTAATGGATATGCAACTTAAGGAGAAATCCCTATCAGTAAAAATTTTAAGAATTAAAACTATTACTTGTTTCACCAAAAAAAATAAAAAATTATCAATTGTGATATATGATGGTGATCGAAGTCCGCAAGTAAATTAGGATGTGCAGTTCCCAAGTTTATCGATAAATTTCTATTCATGTTGCTATATCATCCATGATTTTTTATTTTTACTTTTTTGAGCTAGAAATCATTTCATAATTAACGTTGCCAAGAATAGCTGAATAGAAATTCGAGGTATACAGTCAAACAATTGCCTAGTTGACGATTCCAACACAATTTAAGAAATAACGTGGCATGTATATATATAAAAAAGAATTAAGTCATATGTACATTTCTTGTTGACATTCTCCTTAACATCATCTTATGTGTCAAAATTTGGTCGCGAAATATTGTCGTAAAAATCAATGGAGGATGTCACGTGTAGTAGTGTTAGAATGTCAAATTTAATGTCATAGACACATGATTTGAAAAAAAAAAAAAAAAAACCCCCACTCTCTTCTTTATTTTTCTTTTGTAAAGTTGAAGAAAGAATATAGAAATTTTAATTCTTTTAATTTCATATTCTTTTTACTTTTAGGAAAGGTGAGTACGTGTCACACTGTCATTGGCTCCCATAATAATAGTTATATTTATATATAAAACTCTTTGAAAAATGAAATACATATATTAAAATAAATAAAACTGTCCATAACAACAATAATTACATTTTAATATTATTATATAAAATTATTTTAAAATAATTATTTTACTTACATATATGGATAAAAAAAAAATTCTGCATTCAGTTGAAGTAATATAACTTCTAAATAAACCCTTATTTCATTAATTGATTTTTCTAGTTGACGGCCTTTTCTTGCCGGCGTTTGCCGCCGGAAAAATCTGCTTGGATGGTTTTCTGCTTCTGTATAGCACTTCGTTAAGCAAGTAAGCTTTCTTGTTTGTTCTTTTTTATGTTCTACTTTTTTTATTTACTGATGATACTTAAATGCATTTTTCGGGGAGAGTTTTATTTCACAGATCTAACAAATTTTCTGTGGATCTGAAGAAAATTGAAGGATCAGAAAAGATTTTGGTGGTCTGGGTTCGAAGTGTTACTTAGTGTGATTCAAATCTGAGTAAGTTACAACCGTGTTCAATTTTCAGCTGAAACAACGAGATAATGATTTTTCCTACATAAATTCTGATGCTTTGAGTTTGTGTTGGCTTAGATCTTTGCTCAATGTGAACGTTATGGTTGAATTTGATTTTTCTTTTGTTTTCTTATATTCGTTGAATTGAACTTGAAATTGTTTGACTATCTTGCAGAGGTGAGTGTTCATTGAGAAAATATATTTCAAGTATGATTTCTTGCCTGATATGTTCTGGACTGTAAAAGAAGCTCTTATGATTGTTTTTAAACTGGGCTTTTAGTATCTGGTAGGAGGTCGAGCTTGAGATTGATCTGCATTTTATTAGGATTAAGTTAAAGATTGTTGTTTTATTCACCAATCTACTTTCCATATATATTGAAAATCAATTGATTTGATGAGAATATAGTCACTTAGGTTGTGAAATTGAATTAGTTGTGTAACAACAGTATTAATGGTAGATCGCATAAAGTTCGGGAAAGATGAATAATTTTTTTATTTGAAAATGTGCAGACTGTGTTACCATGGCTATTTTGAGTTTTGGACTCGAACAGTTACCCACTGTATGCTGTTTGTAGTTTACATTCAAGAATTTGGGTTTGATTTCTGAACTTTGAGATGGAAACAAACATAGAGGAAGCGCTCAGGTTTAAAGCAAATGCTGAGAAGAAGTTTGCAGAGAGAAATTTTGTCGGAGCTAGGAATTATGCTTTAAAAGCTCAGATGATCTGTCCAGAACTGGAGGGCATTTCTCAAATGTTGGCAACTTTTGGAGTTTACATTGCTTCGGAGGCAAAAATTAATGGAGAATTTGATTTCTATTCAATTCTTGGTATGGATCCATCTGCTGACAAGTCTAAGTTGAAGAAACAGTACAAGAAGATGGCAGTTTTGCTCCATCCTGATAAGAATAAAACTGTGGGTGCTGATGGGGCTTTCAGACTCGTGTCAGAAGCATGGAAACATTTATCCAATACTGTTAAAAGAAGCTCTTATGATCACAGGAGAAATTTGTATGCCAGCCAAGCTGCTGGGACCCGTGCTTATGACATTTATTCCAAGCTTGCAGTTTCTCATAGCAGACTTGACACATTTTGGACTGTCTGTACTACCTGTCACGTTCAATATGAATATCTCCGGAAATATGTGAACAAACGGCTTTCTTGTAAGAATTGTCGTGGCATCTTCATTGCTGTTGAAACTGGAGTAGCCCCAATAAATGGTTCTTTCTCTTATAGTCCTAGCTCTTATGTGTCTGAGAATGGTTATGGAAGTCATGGTCGTGGAGCTGCATATATCCCAACAACCACTGGATTTTGTGCACCTAATGGAGTCTCAGGACATCATACTGGATGTGGAGCTGAGTATGTCTCCAATTTATCATTTCAATCTAACTCCTTTCCTGGATATTCTGTTGACATCTTAGATCCTAATGGATCGTCTACATCGTCCTTTAACTTTCATCAAGCGAATAAGAAGGCAAATAAAACAAAAGCCAATGGAAACCACCACAAGGTAAAGGCTGCTGTTGATATTGTCTCCACCCCATGTACTGAATATAACGAAATATCAAGACCAAAGCGTGGTAGACCTGCCAAGAAGATAAAAGTAGACTTGACAAGCAGTAAGGCTAATGCACATGAAGAACTGTCCAAAGAAACTGTTTTGGAAACAAAAATGACCTCTGGAAATGGGAACTTGAAGCATAATTCTAAGCTTTACTCGCCAGCTGAGACTTCAATCAGACGCAGTTCCACTGCCCCTCCATTTGATGCTAGACAATTGTTAATTGACAAGGCAAGATCAGAAATCCGCCATAAACTTGAAGAGATGAGGTTGACTTCAGAAGCTGCAGCGGCAGAGGCTTTGAAGAAGAATACACATGCTGAAGTTGATAAATTCAGTGAAGCAGCCAAAATATCAGGTTCAATTGTTACTGGTCATCAAGCAGAACTGGAGAGAACTTTTTCAATGTCAATAACAGTTCCAGATTCAGACTTTCATGATTTTGACAAGGATAGATCAGAAGACTGTTTTAAGCCCAAGCAGATATGGGCCCTCTATGATGAAGAAGACGGTATGCCTCGCTTGTATTGTCTAATCCGTGAGGTCATATCAGTCAGTCCATTTAAGATACATATTGGCTACTTGAGCTCTAAAACTGATAATGAATTTGGGTCAGTGAATTGGTTGGATTCTGGGTTTACCAAATCTTGTGGAAATTTTAGGGTCTATCATTCAGAAATTGTGGAGCAAGTCAACATCTTCTCTCATCTTCTTGGTAGAGAGAAAGCTGGTAGGGGTGGTTGTGTAAGAATCTATCCAAGAAGTGGTGACATTTGGGCTGTATATCGGAACTGGTCACCAGATTGGAACGGAACTACCCCGGACGCAGTGAAACACCAGTATGAAATGGTTGAGGTTCTTGATAACTATTCTGAAGAGCTTGGAGTCTGTGTCGCTCCTCTAATACAGCTAGTTGGATTCAAGACAGTATATCAGAGGAACACCAACAAGAATGCCATTCGGTGGATTCCAAGAAGAGAAATGTTACGATTTTCGCACCAGGTGCCATCTTGTTTACTTAAAGGCATAGACACTAAATTACCTGAAGGTTGCTGGGATCTTGACCCTGCTGCAACTCCAGGTGACCTTCTTGAGGGAGAAACTGGAGCTCATGACAATGTAATTCCTAATCGAGTGCAGAACTCTTTCAAAGATCCAGATCAACAATGTCTTGTGGAAACTGTAGATTGGGGAGAAAAAATCAATAAAACAAATAACTTTTCTGCAAGTCCTGATGACTGGTCCCCGGTAGTTAGCAAACCATGCATCGAAGAGAGAACTACAGTGGAGCGTCCTCAAGTCGGAAATTTCATCAAAACTCCAGTTGAGCTTCCTCAGACTGAAACTAGAGCAAAGACTTGACAAAAATACGCAAGAAACTTCAAGCAATCTCAGAAGAGCATCTATAAGTCATGTACGTGACACAGCTAAACAGAGTAGAGAGTGAAGTTCAATCCTTTACATTATTCTAACAGTGCTGAAATTGAAAATGTACAGATTTAGATACACAGCCTAGAAACTATCCTGAAGAAATTAGGTAATTGATTATCAAAACTGATCCATACCCCTTGGCTTCCATTGTTTTAGGTGGCTGTAACTCTGTTGTGCAATTTGTAACGGGAATTCTATCGACCTCTGGTTTACACAAACGTTTCTTATATTTGATCCTAACAAGTAGGTAACGTTGTGCTCGAATTTTATTTTGAACTATTATTTGACCAATTCAGTTAGTACCTTAATTATTTTTCTACTTTATTCTACTTTGTCTTTTTAAGAGTCTTTCCTTTAGAACTTGGGGACCGGTGTTCAGAAGCACGAGAAATAGCTCATAACTAGGTGCGGTAGTGGGATTCAGCAGCATGCCCTGCGCCTCAATTCTAATGCAGCTGTGCGGTTGGATGTTGATTTTCTGGGTAAAGGTGGGGTTCTGTGGGATGCTGAGGGATTTGTGGTTGCGGGGTATACTCGCAGGCTTGCTTGCCACTTTTCTCTGGAAGACGCCGAGGCATTAGCCTTGTGCTATGGACTCTCTTTTGCTGTTCAGAATGGCTTCAGCATTTATGGTGGAATATGATGAATTACGAGTAGTTCAAGGCCTCACGTCTATCAATAACTTCGCTTTAAATGTCCTTCTAGTGATGTCTTACCATTTCTTTCAGAGACGATATGTAGCTCGTGTCACTATATTTATTGTCTTGCCTCTTATGCTATTTCTTCCCCAGTATGTCATCATTAGATTGATTGTAGCCATTTTATTTCATCATGTTTTCGCGGCATTTAGTTTCTTTATGCTATGGATGCTCAGATTATTTCTGAAAACTCTCTGGTTGAAAACGTTTGTGTGAAATAAGAAAAACATATTAATCCCGACTAATTTCAATATAAACAACTTACTTCCAGATTACTGCTTGGAACCACACGAAAATAGATTGATGAGTCGATCATATGTTATCGAGTTCACCACAACACTTGCCATCAAAAGTCGAGTGGATATGAGGCTGAAGGCTATAGTTATATGAATAATGCTATATGTACATTCTTTCTTACTACTTGAATGACATTCCCTCTTATGTGGAGAAAATCTATGCAATGATGTGATTGATGAGTTCAAAATCAAGAGCGTAGATGTTGTCATGTGAAAGAGTAAAGAAATGTGTAAGGGAGAGCGTACACGTAGCGTGATTGTAGTTATATAAACTCACGGTGCATGTAACTAATAGGATTTATTTAATCAAGGAATCAAAACTTTATAATTAACAAATATGAACAAGGTTACGCACATGAACTGTTGTTTGAACATTCTTGCCCTTGGCATCCCTTGAAACGAAAGATTCTTGAAAAATCCAGTGTCTGGATTATAAGAGACTGAAGTTCCTCTATACACCACCAAGATGTCCACATTCTTCAGAAGGCATATAATCCGAAAGTTGTTCCAAATTCCAAGACTCGTGCACTCCATATTCTTTCATCACCCAAATATACAGAGCTCTGTCACGACAGCAGACATGCAGCTCCCTAAAACAGCAACATGACAATCCAACCAACTTCTTAAGGTACCAGTGTCAGGATTTGGAATCTCTTGAAACGGTCAAAAGAATCCTGGCACGATGCTCATTATACTTTCCCCTTTTGACTCATCCAGTGAAGTCTCCCACACTCACCATAACCCCCAGGGAAGACCTTTTATGTAGTCTCTAAGGGGCTTCTTCGTACCCCGATTGTATATCTGAACATCTGATCTCCGTGAACTTGTGCATGTTAATGTGTAGAAGTGCCCAGGAATTTCAAGATGGTAAATTATCATGATCACCTTGTAATCTTTAGTAATTGGATGGAATTCGAATCCAAATATGAGAATCTGATATTTGAACTCTTATGGACTTGGGGAACACTTTCTAACCCTATAAAAGGATTGAATATGTATATGGAGCCAGTTAATAATGAACCAGTTAGGCATAACAGGCTGTTGCATGAGCCAATCACACGAAATTCTGGCATGGAATTGGCAAAGGGTGTATAAATTTTTCTCACTATTTCAGTATCATCAACATCAGAAAATTCAACGAAGTGAAGCTAGGAAAATCACAATGGAAAAAGAGGCATAACCTTAGATTAATCAGTGCCCGGCAGCCCGGGACATGCGCATATGAACCAGATGTGGATCATGAGACAAAAGGTTCCAGGATCGACAAGCAAACCTGTATTGGATAACAGATTTGATGGGCAGCCTACAGAGAATGTCGAGGGCCATCAACCTAGGTGATCTTCTTCCTTATAACGCTACTTTTTCTTGAATTCTCTTTGAAAATCCGTGGCTCAGATTGCTATCAGAAATCAAAATATTATAATAGAGATGAAATAGTACCAGATAAGCTACGGCAGTAGATTAGTACAGGAGTATTTGACTAGGCTTAAAACCATTTTAGCATCTGCTTGTTTGTGTCTGCCAGTCTTTTAAGGAATATTTTTAAAAGGGTGGTTTTCTCTTGTCAAAACTCTTTATTTGAGTCTGCTTTCTTTCTTCCTTAACTAAGAGCATCTTTGCTAAAGCTTTATAAGTCACGTTAATTTTAAAAATAAATTTTTTTGTTGAATAAATTAAGAATAACTAAGTTCCAGATATTACATCCCTACAAATACAAATAGAGTATGAGCTGTATAAGTACTAATCAATCAACATAAGCCTGTAGATAAAAGACTCGTAGAGGCAGACCAGAGGTTGAAGGGATTAACCTTATAACTTTAATGATCCTGCAGAACTTGGCCTTACATTTTGTTTCTTGCAAATTCACAGATTGGAAAATACCTTGGAAAAGTATTTATGCTTGCTGTAGGATGATTCAGTTAAATCAGTTGCCAGAATGCATGCTTTCAAACCCGAGAGGATATGTTATGTACAATAATTTTTCAAAAACTCCACAGTATAGTCTAGGATTGAACAACTGGATAAAGGCTACCAACATGAACTGTCGTTTGAAACATTTTTGGCATCCCCTGAAACTCGATATTCTTAAACATTCCACTGTCTGGATTATAAGAAACCAAAGTTCCTCCTCTGTACTCCACCAATATGTCTCCACTCTTCAAAAGGCATATAATACGAACTAATCTCCCACCCAGAAATTTCCTCCAAATCTGATAAGATTTCTGCAATTCAGGACGAATAAACCTTGGGGAGTAAACTCCAAGAGTGAACTCCTTCACCCAAGACTCTTGCACTCCATATTCTTTCATCACCCAAATATCGTGACCTCCGTTACCCCCATACGAAGGCACGACAGCAGACAGACAACTCCCTAAAACAGCAACATGGCAATTCATCAAACTTCTTAAGTTACCAGTGTCAGGCCCTGGAATCTCTTGAAATGAATCATTGGAGAGGTCAAAAGACACGATGATCCTGTTACGTCGCCCATTGTACTCTCCCCAGTGAGTCATCCAGTGAAGTCTGCCACTCACCAAAACTCCTAGTGAAGACCTTTTCTCTAGTTTGTAAGGTGCTTGCCCTATGCTTCTCCATTTGTTGGTACCCAGATTGTAAATCTGAACATCTGATGTCCGCGAACTCATGTGTGTAAATCTGCCGACATGCCTAGGAATTTCAAGATTATACACATTCGGATAGCAAACTATCTTGATCACCTTGTACTGTTTAGTAATTGGATGGAATCCAAATCCAACTATGACAATCTGATTTTCGAATTCAACGGACTTCGGTAGCACTTTATAGTCCCTCGTAAAAGGATTGTATATGTATATGGAGTCAACAAATAATGAATCAATTAGGCATAACAGACCGTTGCATGAGCCAATCACACTAAATTCCGGCATGGAAACGGCAAAGGGAGTATCAATTTTCCTCACTATTTCATTGTCATCAACATCAGAAAATTCAACAAAGTGAAGCTGGTTTCGAATAGGATAATCAGAATGGAAAATAAGGCATAACCTTTGGCTAATCAGTGTCCGGGACATGTGCATATTAACAAGTTGTAGATCACGAGACAAGAAATGCCAGGATCGACAAGCAAACCGGAATTGGAGAACAGATTTGATGGGCAGCCGAGAGAGAATGTATAGGGCGATATCATGTGGCAAACAGCATAAGCTCTGAATTGGATAACAGATTTGATGGACAGCCTAGAGAGTATGTCTAGGGCGATATCATGTGGCAAACAGCATAAGCGATTCAAGGGCTGATCTTCTTCTTCTTCTTCCTTGTGGCACTTCCTTTTCTTGATCGCTATCTGGAAATCCATGACTCGTATCAAAAATCACGACACACAGATGAAAAAAAAAAAAGAACAAGAAACTTTGGCAGATAAACTATATCTGTCGACGACTACAATAGTATTTGGCTTTGCTAAAAAACATTTTAGCAGCTGATTGTTTGTCTTTTCAGAATATAATTACGAGGGATAAAGAAAGGTTTCTCTGATTAATAGAGGAGGAGAAGGAAGAAAAGAGGATGGTTTGGCTTTCAATACTGGAAAATAGCGAACAACGCTAAGAATCAGGAAACAAACTTCCCACTAAGCTGAAGATCAGCACATCATGACGAAACCAAACTGACTAAGTCTTCCAAGTCCCACGTGCAATCAGTTGCATGGCTCCGTAAATAAAGATAATGGCACGTATCATTCTCTTTGTTGTTTCCTGTGAAAAACGTCTTCTTTTGAGTTAAGGAGTCTTAAAGATTCCCTCTTCCTTCCTAATTTATTATTTTTTAAAGAATAATCTAAGATTAAAAAATAAAGGGTTCGGCGATAACATGAACATTCTGCAATCATATTATCGTACATACGGGAGAATATTGGAATTAGACAACATTGGAATCAACTGTGTTTTGTTAAATATGAAGATATATGTGCAATTAGCACAACACCAATTCAAATCTATGAATAAGAAAATAAAATGGATGATGCCGAACAAGTTTATCGAAGGGTACGAGAACGAAGACGACTTCCTTGAGGGTATACACTATAAAGTACTAACAGATTGATGCAAATGGGGAAATAAAGAAGCAGTCAGGCAGGCAGGCTGACCCTCAAAACCCCAATAGACTGAGATTCACTGATCCTGCAAAACTTGGCTTTGCATTTCCTTCTTGCAAATATCAACAAAATGTTTAGCGTTCGGCACGTATAGTCCAGGAAGGCTACCAACAAGAACTGTTGTTTGAAACGATCTTGGCAGTCTGATCTTGGAATTCAAGTAGACTTTGGTAGGCCCTTGTAAAAGGATTGTATATAGTTACCTAATGACGAATCAGCTAAGCGTAAGAGGCTCTAAATTCTGGCAAGAAATCGGAAAAGGGTGTATCAATCTTACAATGACAAAGCAATACCTTTGTCATTAACATCTGAAATTCAACAAAGTGGATATGGTTTCGACACAATGGAAAAAGAGGTACAATGAAATTCAACAAAGTGAAGATCTCCATATCAATGTAAACAATCATAATTGACATAAGATTTTCAGACTTCATGGAAATCCAATCTGAGTTAAAATCCTTCAACCCCAAAGTTCGTATAAAACCATTCTCTCTAGCTTTTTCAATTTTCTTTGCAAGAACAGCAGCATTTGCAAGCCGACTGGGTAGCCAATGTGGGTGGCATGCAACAAATTTGACGATGAAGGATGCCCGTCGATGTTAGGATCGAATGTCACTTTCAAGCTTTCATGATAAAAAATACAAGAAATAAATTAATAGGAGTTAAGATTAGAGAACATACGAACAAACTTTATAGATGCTGAAGAAGCAAGCACATAGATGACAAGACCCTAAAGGCAAAGATAGAAGTTGCTTAAACAGAAAAATTGCTCTGGTAATGATAAACTATTTGCATAGCACGAGAAATACGTAATGCAAGTTTCCCCGATTACATTCAATTGGTTGTTCCAACTTCCAACTAAATCTCAAACCACACATGTAGGCAGATGTTCCCCATCTGCCTGAAAGAGCCATGCCCATCATTTCATAGATCTTCCCTCCAAGCTGAGCCGGACTCTCAGGCTGCATCCAAATAATGGACATTTAATATACAAAATGCATCTCTTTTAGAACCCATAATTGTGCAAAATTAAATCAGTGGGTCACTAATTAAGGAGCCAAAACACAATTCGCCTCAGCTCAGGTCTTGCAGCCAGTGTTATTGTCCTCAAATTGCCAGAATGCATGCTTTCGAACTAGAGAGAAAGGATATGTTATGTAAAATAATTTTTCAAGAACTCAACAGTCCACATGTGTAAGTGGAGCAGACTACCATACCATAAACAATATTGTTTCAGCAAGGAATTAACACCTTATAATTTACAGATATCAATAAAATGTTTAGAGTTCTGTATGTATAGTCTAGGATTGAACAACTGGATAAAGGCTACCAACATGAACTGTCGTTTGAAACATTTTCGGCATCCCCTGAAACTCGATATTCTTAAACATTCCACTGTCTGGATTATAAGAAACCAAAGTTCCTCCTCTGTACTCCACCAATATGTCTCCACTCTTCAAAAGGCATATAATACGAACTAATCTCCCACCCAGAAATTTCCTCCAAATCTGATAAGATTTCTGCAATTCAGGACGAATAAACCTTAGGGAGTAAACTCCAAGAGTGAACTCCTTCACCCAAGACTCTTGCACTCCATATTCCTTCATCACCCAAATATCGTGACCTCCGTTACCCTCATACGAAGGCACGACAGCAGACAGGCAACTCCCTAAAACAGCAACATGGCAATTCATCAAACTTCTCAAGTTACCAGTGTTGGGCCCTGGAATCTCTTGAAATGAATCATCGGAGAGGTCAAAAGACACAATGATCCTGTTACGTCGCCCATTGTACTTTCCCCAGTGAGTCATCCAGTGAAGTCTGCCACTCACCAAAACTCCTAGTGAAGACCTTTTCTCTAGTTTGTAAGGTGCTTGCCCTATGCTTCTCCATTTATTGGTACCCAGATTGTAA
>CAIGRT010152204.1:0-12963 GCA_903798405.1 Fraxinus platypoda | reverse complement strand
GTGAGATTCAAGATTTGGATTCTTAAGTAGGTGGCAAGGAGAAGCACGTAGGAATGCCGACCATAATGAAGCCAGAAGAAGATCGGGCAGGAGTGAAACACCTCTCGTCGGGTACTTGTCCGATCCTTCTAAAGAAACACCAATTGTTTTGAGAGAAATTAGAGAGGAAACATAAAATAAAAAGTTTTGGTTTTTTGGAATATTTTTGAAGCTTTCTCGAGGTTTTTCAAGAAAGTTCAAGGCCTCTTTTTGTATGTTTTCTTGTTTCAAATTTAAAGCTCTCTACGAAGCTAAACATGTTACACATAATTTAGTTACAATTTTTTTTGGAAACAATTGGGGTGTTTGTGCGCGCTTCAGGTGGCGGTGTGTGATTTATTGTATGTATATAAGGATCACTAGGTTTTTGCTTTTTGTTTTGGAAACTTTCTTTTGTTTGATTTTTCTTTACATACAAGACACATTATTTCTTTAAAACATGTGTAATATATCTATATGTTTTCTAGTATATAATACTTGTCATAAAATAGATATCACTTCACTGTATACATATATATTTTTTTTGAAAAAAAGGTTAAATATAAACACAAGAATCTTAAGTTCCCTAATTTCCTTGTCTTCTTTCTCCATATAAAACACGGTTCACAAGGCCTTGAAACTTTACTTTTTTGAAAATTATAGTTTGGTTGCTCAACTATGGACAGATATACGATTGAGTCTTTAAACTTCCTGACATTTATTCGGGGGTGTTATAGACCCACTTATGTCTATTTTGTAGGCTATCCAAGGAGAATCGTTTTCGACATTTGGCGTTGTATCAGTTTTTGGCATGAAGAGATATGATTGAATTAGCACAGTGAATTTCTAATGAGAATGAGCATAAGAACTACCCAACTACATATCTTTCTTGTTGACTAAGTGACTGGCTTGGTTTAATTTTGCATTATACCCCAACAGCGGTAAGATAACTGTGGAAGTAAAATTTGTCCTTAATCTAGGACGAGTATAAATTTTCTTGATTATGTTTGGATGCACTATGAATAGAAGTAGGAATTGTGCAAGTAATCATTATAAATAATTTTTGACCTGAGGACATTTAGCGTTGAGTAGTGCTATTTTCAATTTCTAAGAGCATTAAATTGATATCTTTAAAATCACTTTTGCATCCTTATTTATATTTCGGTGAATCTAAATCCAAATTCTGCTCCAATAGGAAGATCAAATTCCCTTTTGCATCCTCCTCTTGATGTAAAAAAAAAATGTAAATTTACGTCTTATTTTTTTACATTTTCTCTTGGAAAATGCAATTTGCATCTCCTTTGCATCTCTCCATTGGAGAGAGGTTTCCGACTATTTTGGAGATATAAATCTCTATTTTACACAACCATTGGAGACGCTCTAATGTGATTAATACATCATATTTATTGGTGTTCAACACCCACTCGTGGTGATCACTAGTAGATCTAGCCTATATTGCGTCACATGTGAATGTCATCAGCACTCTTCATTATGAAAACTTACCATATGCTTTTATGTGAGATAGAAGTTGGGATATAATTTGTTCAAACCACCTATTAGAATCAGATTTTTGGAACATAATGTGTGCCAACTCGGTCAAAATCTTTACATTTTTCTGGTCTTGTCGACTTTGTCCAGAAATGGTCAAATGTTTTAGGAAAGTCAAAGACTGCATTCAGTAAGGAGTTGTGGTCCTTTAGGGTGGAGAGGGCAAGGTCATTTTACAATGATAATCTTTGTTGGATAAAACATGAAATGATCTAGAGCTCATATAGGAACCCTAGGCAACTAGTCACCCGAAGTTGTGACATATATCACCTCCTACTTGGATTGACCAGGCACTATGATGTGATTGAATAGGGCTATAGTCATGTGATTTACAAAGCTCGTCAATTGGTGCACCCTACACGCGGATTTCTAGCACTATTCAGTGTGCACAATTTATTTAAGCCATCACTTGTGTCACTTAGAGATTAATGCTAGCATTCCCTTGTCACAAGATTGACCAATGCAATACAGGTTTGACTGAACATGCTGTCGTTAACTAGGTAACGTTTTTTTCAATCAAAATGGAGATAGATTCTATGTTTTCCTGTAGTATACTCCCTTCAACATGGGTTCATCGACCAGTATAATAATTGCATTGGATGTCCTCAACTACATGCTTGGTCGAAAAGTAATTTTTCATCATTCAACTAGTTGTTAACCTTAACTTTATTATATAACAACAGTACACCTGCAATCTTTCCATTTATCACGTTCTTCCCAAGTAAATTCAATGGCAAACATCATGCAGTCATTTCTACCTGCCACTTTACTGTAGATTTTTATACTATGGATGGGTGTGACGCCAAGCAAAGGAATGCATTTTTTTTTTCCCCACTGAATTAGTAAATGGAGGAATTAGTAAAAAGGAAGGTGATAGTTGCCATAAAATAAAAGATTTGATTACATAATTATAGTTTTGTCAGTAAATTGTCTGCCATGAGAAAAAAATAAGGCTTCCTATCAAAAAATTATTTAAATGAGATTTATGTCTAACGTGATGCTCTTTATACACTGAAAGGCATTAATGATGGTGTTTATATACCAATGATATTTATATTTTTAGTTGCCACCTTTTATTTATAAATAAATAAACGGTCTGTAAGGTCAACTAATTCTTACCCTTGTACTTCTATTTCTTGTATCTTTTTGTGATTTATTACAATTTTTTCTTCCTTTCTCCTTTTACTTGTGTGGCCTGGGGGAGGTATGTTAGTTGGCAATTTATTAGAATATCTATTAACGTGTAGGGGAGATTATATGCACATTCATCTTTCAATTAAGCCCATGTTTGATGGGGATTAAAATCAGATTTTTAGTAGATTTTGATAGAAGCTGATGAAATGTGTGGTTAAAAAGTTGTGGGCCCATAAAACACGTGGTTAGAATTAATTGTTGATTTTAATATAGATTAAAATTTAGATTTTAATTTCTACGAAACAGGGGCTAAAGTTCGGCTGTTGCTTATTTATTTATTTATTTTTGTTTTGGTGACTGCAGGTTCACTTCTGTTATGGAAGGAAACGGGAATATGTAGCCTAACGTGTTTGCTTGAAAAATGCAGTGAAAATAAAAGGTTCATCAAATGCTTGTGACATAAAACTATTTATATGTGAAAATATTGTGACTGATTGTCCATCACTCGTGGTTCATGATTGTTTTTCCTTCAAATCCAACTTACATACTCTTCTATACTGTCTTGGGATAATATTTGATTAGGCAGTAGTTTTGAACTCTTTCAAAATTAATAGTCACATACCAACAACAAAAAAATTGACTAAATAGAAAAATACAAACGTTCGAAGGGACTTATATTTCATTAGCCATGTCTTGTTTAATTTTTTTTAATTTTGTAGATGGTTTGCTGAATCATCTTTGTGCCTTTTTAGCTTTTTTTCTTTGATTTTATTGGTAATTTGTTAGGACTTCATTGCAAATCTATAGTCCCTTCTTTGCTGATGAACCCTTGATCGGATATGAATGTGTTACTACCATATGGGAGGGAGGTCTACCTTTGATTGGAGTAGAGATTGGTAAAAATGGCAATTTAGGGATTGGGAGAAGCTGGCTGACGAAAATCATCAAGTTATGTGGATTGTCTTCATTCAACAAAATACATTGGATTCTTTTAGAGAAAATGTACGGATTTGAGTTTATTTCGGAAACTTGTGATGCTATCAGTATGGTATCTCGTATTTTTCTATTTTCGAGTGGGACTACAGTTGTGACTGATTTATGAGGAAATTAAACACGTTCTCCTCGCTCGATGTTGCTCATCAGCTGGGCTCTCAGATCTCATCTTCATCATCACTTGAACCTCCACAACGATATGAAATGAGATAGCAATCCTCTATCGTTGATTGTCAGCACCCCACCTCGCTTGTCATTATTGCTTGATTTTGATCGTCGCCTAGACTCGGATTTTATCTTCATCACCACTAGAACCGCAACAACAGTATGAAAAATCATTTCCATTCACATTGGAGGCAGCAAGTGGGGTTGTGTATTAGTCCAGAGCGGTTGGTCTTTCGAATTTTGTCACAATAGTAGATTTGGGGCTGTAGATCTAGAGTTTGATGGAGGTGGGGGGAGGAGGAGGAGGAGAGTGGCAAAGAGGGGCGACTCTGGTGAATTCTGTGAGGGTTAGGGGTCTAGAAGGTGGTTGATGCCGACGGTGGAGGTGGAGGGAGGTTCAAATGACTGGAGGTGAAGGTGGTGGGAGAGGAAGGTTCATGTGTCGCTAGTAGTGGGGTCAGGTGTGATGTGGTGGTATAGTGTGGTGGTGACTTCGATGATAATGGTGGAGGTGGAGGTGGGAGAGGTTCTGTTGAGTGAAGATGGTGGTGGAGGAAGATTCAGACGCATTGTTTGTGGTGGGAGTGGGAGTGGGGTGTCGTGGTAGAGTGAGTTGGGTGGAGATGAAGATTGATTGTGACCGATTTATTTGGACAATTTGTGACCATTAAATAATTTGTAATTTATAAAGTTCACAATTTACGATTAAATTTGAATTTGTGACTTACAAATTGTATCTTGGTGATTGTGACGTGTGTTTTGTGACTAGTATGTGATCATTATCATATATTTTTTGTTATTGTAACTTTGATTTGTGATTTTGAAACTTTTCCAGTAGTTTCATCCAAAAATTTAAATGAGATAAAAAGTTCATAATATTCCCTTGATTGAACTCGTCTCGACTTTACTTTAAGTGTCACCAGGTTATTGATATTCCTCCAGTGGAATTTATGCTTCTATTAAATGCACGGTATTTGAGTTTTTTTCTCAAAAACCAGTGGTGATGTGATCGCTTTTTTCAAGCTGTTGGTTTCGGTCCACGTGAAGCCATCAATGTTTTAGTTTAAATCGAAGTGATTTGGTTTAAGTCTTAAATTTTGCAAACCAATTCAAAATGTCACTGTTTAAAAAAATAAAATAAAAAATTGAAAAATTAATTTAAATTTTATCCAATCCAATTAAAGGTAAATGTATTTCAGTTAAAAAGATAAATTCATATTAGGTATAATTCAATTCAACTCAATACTTAAATTAGTAATTATATATCTTAAGTAATTAATTAAATCTTATCCAAATATTCATCGGTCATTACAATTGTGAATGTAAAGCCCTCAAATTGGGTGAAGTGTTGAACAACTAATGCTCAAATCATATTTATCGAACGTCCATTACAATTGAATAGATAATTAAATTTATATTTTAATTCAAAATTTCTTTTAATAATAACTTTCTTGAATTTTGTCTAATTTTTTAGGTCGGTTTATCTAAAAAATAATTGTTTGCTATATTTTTATTGATAGTTATATTGTTTTGTTCTAATTATTGTCGGGCTCTCTCTCGAGTTTTTAGCTGAAAGTAATTTTTTGTTTATTTGCGTCTTGATTTTTTTTTTGTTAACTCACTTAATTAATTATTTACGTTTGAACTTAGTTTCTAAATTTTATTGTTAATTATTATAATGTTTTGATGAATTACTTAAATGGTCGTTTTAAATATTTGACCATGAACCCTTCAATATATTATTATTGTGAAAGTTGAATGCAAATAAATAAAAGATTGCCCCTCAATTACTAAAAATGTGTTAACTATTTAAATATCTACAATTGTTTCTCAGTCTACATTTCCTATTGGTGCTTGGATTCTCGATTGCTCTAGGAGTTCGTTGAGTGCAAATATGGTTGAGGCCGTGATTTGTCCTAACAATTGGTTGCATAGTAACATGTAACCTATATTAATTCGTCAATATTTGAATAAAGTAAAAGTATTGGATAATTTCCAAAAGTTATAGTAGATATTATCGTATTTGATATTTCTATTCATTTTCTTTTATTGGTTATTTTATATCATTTAACTATAATCAATAAATTTATGTGTTATATTCTTATCTTTACTGAGAGAATGAATCATGTGTTACAATTGTAAGTGTTACGCTAATTAGTCTAGTGTTTTAAATAATATTTTTAATGATACTATTTATGTTTAAACGTGAAATTTTAGTCTAATATTTATCATTTAACTTATTTGATATATATTAATTTTTTCTTTATTAATTCATATTCTTAAATCGAATCAAATAAAAAAAAGTGGTTTTGGTTTGGTTTAGAAATTGAAGTGGTTTGGTTTGAAAAAATTTCAAACCGTTTTTAAGTGGATTGGTTTTTTCAAACCGCTTTAAATGGATTAGTTTGAAAATTTGTCTCAAACGGTCTAAGTCAAGCCATGTTCACTCTTAATATTCGTATGGTCGGACTTATTAATTGTTTAAATATTAAATATAGAATTAGTTCTAAAATTGCTTTTTATATAATTTCATCAATCCCCATGCACTTGGGGAGGAGCACACGGCTTTGGTGCTGAAAACAAGTTTGTTGTAAAATCGTGCTTTTGTCATCGCAATTTCTTCTAATTTTTAGTCCACAAATCAATAATTATTGCAATTTTTGACTTTTTGGACAATGCTAATGGAAATCGGCGATTTTCAAAGTAGTTGCTGGATTTCTAAATTGATTGTGTGTGTGTGTGTGTTCGAGTGCACGCGCATCATTGAAAATTTAAAGTTATCATGTTTTCATAAAATAGTAATTCTTTTTAAAATATTAATTTCAAATTTTAACGATAGGTTTAAGCTTTAAAGAGATCGAATTGTTCATTTGAACTTTTTATACTCTGGTAATATATTGTCTTAAAATTTGAAATTTAAAAGATGAAAGTAAAGATCCAAATTCTTATATATTTTCATTTTTTTTTTTATTTAAAAATGTGAAATTCTACTCTTAATGCATAGTTATAAGCAAAATGACATTATCGTGGCAAGTGATGCTATTTGTTTGGTGCAATCACAATATGGGTCTTTAGATTAATTATGGGATATATGAAATTATTTCGTGTCTTGATACATTTTTGGTACATTGTATTCGAGAAGAAGAGGAAACAGAGTAAAACTTCATACTTCACACGTGTATGATACAAATATAATTTTTTACACAATCACATAATATATTAAGTAAAACTTTATGAAACTTTACACACTACGCGTGCATGAGCTATTCCAAGTCTTGAGATTAATCGTTAAAATTTTGACAATAATTACATTGGTTGTTACACTTTTGACTCACTTTATGAATTTTTAAAATATTTTATTACGTTGAGGGATGTAATATTTTCTTCAAGAATCTTATAGCGTTTAAGGAATTCATTAGTTCAAATTAATTATTGGATATACTCGAAGTGAACCGAGTAATATTTTAAACATCGACTTAGGCATTAATTCGAAAATAATAAAGGGTAAAACCGATCGGTGAAAAGTAAAAAATAATTTTCTTGTTCTGAAGTTTTTTTTTTTTTTTTTTTGACATATGTCTATACTCAATTTTGTACCAATTTCTCGACTTTTCCGGTCAAACGTATTGCTATACTCGATCACTTTATTACATTATAACTATGATTAAGAATCTCATTAATTAAGAAGTAATTGTGTCAAAGATGGCATTAATCTTGTCTTAATCAACCTCGATTGATTAAGAAGTATCTTAGGTCAAGAATAATGATATTAATATCAAAATATTTGTTGCACCAATTTTAATTACTTTTAAAGGTTCTCAATCTTTAACCATTATTCTATTTATGTTCAAACTTTTTTTTTTCGACGTATTCTTATTTTCAACATTTCATTAATTAACCCATCTTGTCATTAAAAAAAATCTCTATCCAAATATTGCGGGCTTCGAAATGAGGGCCAAATATACTTCATATTTTTGTATTTATTTATTTTTTACTTATTTAAAAAATAAAGAATAAATAAGTTTATTGACGTCTTTTTAACGAATTTTGGACGGAAACCGTCTCTAAGTAATAGAAGGTTGAGGATAATAACACAAAATAAATTAAGGATACAAGTGTGATAATAATAATAATAAAAAAAAGATTGATGACCTCTAATGCAATTAAAAAGAGATGCAATAAATAAAAATTAATGTGTTAATATATTAACCTCGGGTCAAAGATGGCATTAATGTTAAGCCCAATTGATTTTACAGGGAGAGTGGAAGCACACGTGACCTCACGTGTGTGTGTGTGTGTGTGTGAATTATTGTTGTTTTTTAGACTTTTTACACAATTTATTAATGGGTTTTTGTCACTTTTAGGTTGTGGGGATTGTCAAAATGTTTTCAATTTCATTCAAGACCAGCCTGTCCATTTATTCATGTTTATGTTTGGAGAAGTTTCAACATTTGCCATCCCATAATGTCAGTACTCCAATCGATTTAATAATAAATAACATTTTTATAAAAGTATAATCCACTTTACTGAATAAGTCTCCAATCTTTCTGTAACAAAATAACGAAATTAAAAAAAAAATAGTGTGCTCGATATGGATATATACTTGTTACTTATTAGCTCGACATCCAATTGACATAGCATGTACTAATGTCGTAACTTGCTATATATATTTCCTTACCTTATTCTTAGGCTAGGAACTATGTAGAATCAATATTTGGCTGATTGCACAATCAAAACTAGGAGTATTTCTTTAACAAAAGAAAGAAATTAAATAATTCGAGAATATCTTGTATGGTCACACTAACTTATTAGTTCGGTGTGTCAAGTATGTGTTGGGGGATGCATTATTTTAGTCAAGAAAATTTTGACTAAACTTTGAGCGATGATCTTCTTATTATTGCACGCGTCTCTTATTTACTTCTATATACCACAAAAAAATGTCTAAAGTGCTTTTGCATGTATTGCCCAACTATTGTTGACTATAACTTCATTATATTCTCTCTCCTCATTGCTACCATACTTTTTAGTGTTTATTACATAAAGAATTAATCTAATTGTACAGTTTTTACAACTAGCTTGACAATTATTGAGTTGTCAAGATCTGTGTCATTGATTTGAAAAATAATTTTTAAAATAAATGAATGTGATATCTGTCAAGTATGAAGTTGTAAAGAAAATTGTACATGGTAGACTCAATGAAGTGAGCACCTTGATCATACTTACCATTAGTACAAATAACAAAAGCACTTTGAAGACTACATCATAGGGGAACAATATCATTTACTTTTTGGCTACAAAAATAGGCATCAATTTTCTCTAGAGCATACAAATTCATCGAATCCTTTGGGCAGAAATTTGGATCGAACTTAGTACATCCAAAGAATTCAACGGTCACACAAAGATCATCTAAGCATCCATACATTTTTCAAAGTTGAGTTCTTAAAGATAAAGAAGAAAACCAGAAATTTGTCAATATTTTATTACATCAATTTAAATGCTCGTACTAAGCAAATATGCCCAAGGTGGACCTGTCTGGTTTGATGAATCTAGCCCTCGTTCGGCAGTTGGCAAACCAGTAATCAATTTCCTGAAATACAAAATTAGAAGAGTGAAATACTCCCTCACTAAAAGGACGTTTAACTCTTTCCAAAATGAGCAATTCGAGAAAATTTCTCGCATAGATCATCTTCTAAACCATCAGTTACACGATATAATCTTGAAAAACAAACAAATTTGCATGAAAACATACCTTTCTACATCGCTAGTGCCTGGCTTCATTAGAATTGTCAATCTTTTTGCTTTCTTTGTAAACTCACTGCAAAATAAGAAAATGAGACATTATGGTAAATGAAAAGCAATTCATGAAGTTCCAAAATGCAATTTTTGATAAGCTTCACCTGAATGGTTCTTCTCCAACTTGTTTAACAGCACCAGTTGCATCATGATAGAACACGTGGCTCAGCATCTCTAATCTTTCAATCTCGAACATGTTTCCAAGTATTTTGTATAGATCTTCATATGATCCAAGAGCAGATAATTGGAGAATCCGATCCACATCATCCGACTCCAAGAATACTTTGCAGTGCCCTGGGCCCAACCCAATCTCAGCTGCATGAAAGCCCTGTTTCGACAAAACCTGGGTACTAGACAAACTTTCTGGAAGACTTGAAGGATTCTTTCCTGATAATACTTCAGCAACGTCACTTGAGCAGTCAAGAGACATTTGTTGCTCGGTCAGTATCGGCTGACCAAACAGGACAAATCGGGGCCTCATTACAGTATCAGTTTTCTTGGACTTCTGACTAGAATTCCCCATGCTTAACCAGCAAGAAATATCTTCATCACCATGGTGGCTTCTGACAATACCATCAGAAATTTTAGTATGGAGGTCAAGCCGCGAGAAACTCGGGCGTAAAAGTCCCTGCTGCTGTTTATTACTAAGGTGATCTAAGAACGGAGCTCGAAACTGAGCATGCCTGGTTCCTTGTATGCCTGCATTGATGTCATTTGATAGAGAACTTAAGGGACTGCTGTGCCCAAGAGGATTTCCTGTAAATGATGGCATTGGAAGCTGGCCATCAAGCGGAAAGTCGGGATGATGCGGTAAACGCAACTTCTTTCGTGGGGGTGAGAAGGGTGAGAGATGAATGACAGGTATATTTGAGGTCATTTCGACTAGCCAAGGGCTAACACGTTTCACATTTTGTAGCATATCCGGTTCATCCCACGTCACCTGCAAAAAAGGCGAGATATATGTAAGAGCAAATGGAAAGTAAAAATAAGCTGAGACGAAGTTTCCTAAATTTTTTTTGCTGCTTAGGTTGTAGCAATGCAAAATACTGTGAACAAATGCAGAAGTAGAAACTGAGAAATGGCCATATAATGTTACTGTAGGTCAAAATATTTCTTATTTTCATGTGAGGGAAAAAACGAATAAGAGTTCCAACTCTAATTATTATGGAGTCATAAATTATTTTATACCACCCTCATACCCTTAAATCAGTTTTCTTATTAGATCGAACAAATTGGATTCGCTAATGAATCGGAGAGGCAAAAAGAATGTGAACTCCAACATTTTTAAGATGGAACCAGAACAAAAAAAGGAACCCTTAGACACTAGTTTCGACACACATTAAACCGTCAAGGTTCCAAGGTTTTGGCAGTGGACAGATTACACGAAATTTTAACTTAGTCTTTCGTTAAATACCTGAAGGAGTCGCCACAATGAATTAGGCCAGCGAACGGGATCAGCAACCTGAACGCAAGCTATAGTACCCATAAACCAGCTAATCCGGGAAGAATCCTCGGTTTCAAAAGCCATCTTGAACCTCATCCCGGACAACCACTGGATCTTCATCGCAGCACCTATGGAGGAAGCCTTTACACAAAACTCTGGCGTGCTTGCTCGCGGGTAATAAGCCACCTCAAAAGGCTGGCCACTGTTGGCAAGATATATAGCCTCCATAACTGATTGAGGCTTCACTTTGCTCCTCTCTGCCCTTGGGCTCCCATTATTGCCGCTTCTGTGCAACAGCTTGCTATCATCTTCCTTCAGAAATGCAGAAAAGTACCTATAATTTCCAGCAACACCACTAGAATTCCACCCAGATGAAGATTCATGGCCACCGATGCCGTCATCCCTCTTGGCCCTCCGAATCCCAACACAGAGATCCCCATTTTTTGCCCTCAAAAACACGACCGAATCTCCTGCAACCAGCTTCTTCTGATTAACAAAAGAACTCCACCCAGTGGTCAATAAATGCCTCCTTGGAGTCCCCCTATAGATATGCCTAAACTTCCAAATCTTCCCATGAACATCCTTAGCAATCACAGTCTGGACAGGCGGATCAGCCGAATAATCCAACCGAGGAAATATAGTCTCTGCACAGTACCTCGGAACAGAGAATCCCCCACCATTGTTCGCATCAGATTGAGTCAATGTCTTTGCAAAAGAAATGGGCTTTTCATTCAATTCAAATCCATTTCCTTCCAACCCCACATTATCATCATAACTATAATCACTATTCACAACTGGGATCAACCTAATTTTGGCATAAACTTCATCTGTTTCAGGGTCTGCCAAAAATTTCACAGCCGCAACCCTGCAGAGTATCATAGGCTGAATTCTCGGCAAGGCTGGGAATTCCATGTTAGTGAGTGTGTGCTCTGCATGGCCTTGTGGGAAATAGAATACCTTAGAGTTCACTAACGGCATTTGAACAATTCCTCCTGCGCAAGCATGCCAAAATTCTGAGTTCAAACTTTTCTCCAACACCCCCTCCATTTTCCAAACACAATTCTTGTACTGCACCTTTTATTTCTTCAATTAATGCTGAAAATCAAAAGGAGACAAAAACTTCAGGAATATCGTTAACGTAAATAAAAGAACATCCCAAATACTCAAAACTCACCAAATATTCTGATACAAATGAGTCAGCGACTCAGCGGGGAAGCCACTACACTTGTTCCTGAATTATACGGATAATAATTTTAAGGAGTGTGAATACATGCAAAACAGACGAAGAGCTTAAAAGGCTAGAACTTTACGAATCTGAGATTCAAGAAAACGAATACTTGATATGAGATTCAGATTATACAGTAACACAACTGCTAACATGCGAAAACATCGCCTCACAATGGTCGCCAGACTCGCTACAGTTATTATTGATTCACGAAAAATGCTCATTCACTCTTTTCTCTCACTAAATAAGTCAAAAATTTCTACTCCACTCACTCTTGTCTCACTATGACAGTCAAAATTTTCTACTCCACTCTCTCTATGTATATGTGCGAGCAACTGTTAAAACGACAACGTTCCAGAAGCTCCAGAGCAACAGAGGAGTCTCTTTTGGTTCTGTCTCTCTTCAGATCTGTGAACATTAAACACAAACCACTGTTTATAACCGTTACAATTTTCAGTAATTTAATGTGGGTCTTGTGCTCAACCTTATAAAACCAATTTTATCATCTAAATAAATTTAAAATTAATTCGAATTTATCTCTAAGGTCTTGTGTCTGACTTCAATTCCATATTTACTTTTGACTTATCGCTAAATAACTTTTTATGCTCTATTTATGCGTGCTTTGACTTCGTTAGAGAGTTCA
>CAIGRT010152180.1:392-10481 GCA_903798405.1 Fraxinus platypoda | reverse complement strand
ATTATTACAAAAATTCTCAAAATTTTAAGGTAAACGCGTTTTCCATTTTTATGTTTTCGGAAACTGTTTTTTAGAATGGCAAAAAGAACGCATTTTCAGAAATTTCAAAACAGACACTCAAAACACAAAACACAAAACGAATTCAAAACACAAAATACAAAACTGAAACACGAAGAGAACGGCCACTTATTTTCCCTGAAAATCATTTTCTTTCCCCCCATTTTCCACCCTTGCAATCAAACGCATCCTTAGGTCTAACCAAAACTAGAAGGGAAAAGAAATAACTCGTAATTGATATTTCCGTGACTACCTTACAAGACGAATAAATTTGCTATTTTTCATTTTAGATTTTCGTAATTCCAAATATTTAAAGGAGTTGACATTATTTTGATCTACAGAGGATAACCTGCGAAATACGTGGCTAATTTTGAAAACATAAAAAAAATAAAATAATAAATAAATAAAAATCCACTGCTGCTGTCCCGAGGCACTTCAAGAAATTTTTTCTCTGAAATTCAACTCTAAAGAAGTGCCCAGCTCATGAATATTTTTTAGTAGTCCTATTAGAAATGAATCAATCGATGAATATACGCATTCAATCCCCTTCTCCATCTCTGTAAGTGGCACTTCTTTATACCCATTTTAGTATATTTTGCAATTTTTTTTTTATATTTGTGTACATGTGTTTTATATTCTATAGACGGAAGATCTTGTTTTGAAATAAATTACTGAAATTCACTATGTATAAACTTCATTCCTGTATACATAAAAAAGTTTCAGTGTCATGCTGAATTTTCAGGCTTATTTAGATTGGGCTTTTCCTGGTGAGGTTATTTTTGGAATTTGTTGTTGTGACAGAAGAAATTGTGGCAGTTTGTGGATATTTTAGGGAAGGGGTAGTTCATCCTCGATCGGTATATTACTGGCCCGTTGGCATTGAGTTAAGGAAGTTAAGGATAGTTACTCGTAAATGAACATCGTGATTATCTTGATTTCAATTGATTTATGGAAGCTTGCCAAGCTTGAGACATAGATTATGATTTGAGAGATAATGGAACGACTTCCCGTTGGATTGGCTTCATCTTGACTTAGCTACTTATCCCATACTCCGGGGATTTCCTTGAGGCATGGGTATCCAAGATAAGTAGATAACCAGTATTGTAGGATGCACCATAATATGGACAGATGAAATTTGTGATTTTGCTAGTTTCTTAAGCAAAAATAAAATAGTGATATGCCTTCATCTGATTTTCTTTTTCAGACTACTGCTACCAGCTAAAAGCTCTTCTCGCTGTATATGTCCTTGCTTAAGAGTGCAACTGGAAAATAGTGCCAGTGTGAATTTGTCAAAAACGTCCCTAATTTCTAGAGGTTCGTCCGCATGGTGTAAGATACAACCTATGTTCAATGAATCCTTAACGAAAAAGTATTCATCACAAATTGGAGCATTTGTAACTTCTAGAGCTCAAGAAGTATCTGACATTCCAGTTGTTGGTGATGATAAGATTGGAGTGTTATTACTGAACCTTGGAGGCCCTGAAACTCTTGAGGATGTTCAACCCTTCTTGTTTAACCTTTTTGCCGATCCAGTTAGTATCTGTCAGTTTGGTTATTTTGTTCATTTCTTAATGGTTAATTGTTTTGGAGTTGAAAATTCTTTATTCTTTATTGGTCTGTAAATTGGAAATAGGATATTATACGATTGCCGAGATTGTTTCGGTTTCTGCAAAATCCTTTGGCGAAATTCATATCTGTTGCTAGAGCCCCAAAGAGCAAAGAAGGATATGCTTCAATTGGTGGTGGTTCTCCTCTTCGCCAGATAACTGATGCTCAGGTATGATTTTGATATAATAAATCTTTTTTAGCCCATGTGCAGTAGTTAATTATTTGAACTTGAAAGTAAAATTTCTACAGTTTTTGTGGATTTTCATATGTGGAATGACTACATGAAAACTCCATCCAATAGTTATATAGCAGGTTTTTGATTTGGAGATTTTGTGTGCTGTGTTTTCGTGATTGGGTGTTGTGTGAGCGAGCGAAGTATGAGAGCACATGAATTATCCTGTTTTGAATAATTGAAGCATTCTTTTCCTTTTTTTGATCTTTTGGAAGCCTTGGTCCATTCCAACTTCAGTAAATGATGAATGAAACTCTTGAGAGGTAGGTTCTGGTTGAGATTGGGTTTGTACCTTCTTTGTATTGTACACATCTTATATGCCATCTCTGTTTTTTAGTGAAATTGACTTGTCGATAATGATAATATGTTTATTCTTTACATTATTTTCCATATTTATGTTTACTCTTTAACTCAGATAATAACTAATATCTCTAGGCTGAAGAGTTGAGAAAAGCACTATCTGAAAAGAATGTCCCTGCAAAGGTTTATGTAGGGATGCGTTATTGGCATCCATTTACCGAAGAAGCTATTGAACAGGTATCTTTACTATGGGTTTCAAATGCGAGTTCCCTCTCTTCCCCTTTGATATAGAGAAGAAGAAATAATGTTGGCAGTCATTCAGTATAGATTGTTAGCTTACATAAGTATGAAAATGTTTAACTTCAAGGTCTCTTTGCGACTACTGTCTCACTTGATTATTCTCTTGAAAATGATGGTTTTAACTTGTTTCGTGGTATAAAATGGAAACTGCAGCATAAATATGTTTTGTGTACTTATCTCCGTGTGGAGAAGTTTGTAGATTCTGAAATTTATGCACCGATCAGAGTTAACACTTGCAGTATTAGAACAATATATCCAACTCGATTTAGAGATGGTATGGAGGATTATGTGCATAGAGTAAGCAGAAACCTTTGTACATCACAGAATCTAGGGTACAAGTGCTAAAATATGTTTAGAGAGGTGAATGCAGTTAGGCTATTAAAGTTTCAGATTTCTCTTTGTTTAGTAATGCACATGGATACATGTGAATGGTATCTATACCTTCAAATTGAGTGAGTTTTGAGAAATGTTGGAAAATTAGACCAATACATTATTTTTATTTTAACCAATATGGGAAATTTGCTATGTTCATGCAAATTAGCTTACTGAAATAAAATACTGACACAATCCATGAAGTATCTAAGTAAATGACAAAAGGAAGCATATATGCTATCAATTTAACTCTAAACAAGGAGATAGCTTCTCCTTCCATTCCTTGAATAAGAGAGAGCGCAACCGAGTTATGGAAATGGTGAAGTTCCTGAAGCCAAACGAAGTAGTGATAGTTCTCCATGGCTGGTATGCTAGGCAGAGGCTGTGATTATAGATTCCTTCGATGGTGCGGTCCGAGCACCTGTGTGAGTTGATTCATAAGGACTCTAAAGAACCTGGTCAAGTCTCACATGAAGTGCTTCATCAAGGTGTTACTTCAACCACATTATTGCTGACATGCTCCCCCTGAACGTGAACCTAGATGACTTGGTGACCCTTGACTGTCTCCAGTCTAGGGACAAGAAAGTCACTGCTGCCAAAGAGTTGAGGCCTGGTTCGAGGGAAGGCTTTAAACTGGAAAAATTCATCTGTTCTTTTCCAAGATGAGGTTTTGAGAGGAGCATTTGGTAATTTTCGAGCTGATTTTGTCAGTAGTGGTTTACAAAGAGGGATTCAGTTATGTATGAGATGAATCGACTGTCATATTTGAACTTGACTTTTGTTTAATATTTTTTTATTTCTGTTTATGCTGAAATATTGATCTGTGGTGCTCGATTTTAAAATAAATGTTGGCATGATTTTAATTAAAGATTAGAAAAAGGTAATAAATTCTCTTGTTATACTGTTTTGTCTTTAGTCTTTTTTCTTTTTTTTTCTTCCTTCATCAGAATCCATTTGACTGATATTATAGTTGATTTAGGATTCATCTGTGTACTTCATTTCTACTTCTTGCTTATCCAATTTGTGGGCTGATTACTTCATGGAATTAGAAAATCCTTCAATATACAGCTCAATTAGTTTGACTTATTTTCTTACATGTAAACCAAGAACATGAGGTTTATCACAATTCTGAAGTATGACTTATGTGATATTTGTTATTCTGCATATAATAATTATTTCTTTTGTTCAGCAAAAACTCTTAAATAATAAAGTTAGCTCTCCCTCCTTTAACTGCCATTATTGCTTTCTATATTTTGAAATTTCCTAAGCTTGATAGATATCGGTTTGACAATAATTTCAATTTTGTTTACTTTTTCATTAAGATTAAGCGAGATAGTATTACAAAACTTGTGGTGCTTCCTCTGTACCCTCAATTCTCAATATCGACAAGCGGTTCAAGCCTTCGGCTACTGGAGAGTATATTCAGGTAACATTTTTACACATTGGGATTTTAGATATTGCATTTTATCATTTCTGACAAAATTGTGATGCATGTGGCAACATGTTAAATTTAGGGAGGATGAATATCTTGTCAATATGCAGCACACTGTAATTCCTTCCTGGTACCAACGTGAAGGATATATCAAAGCCATGGCAGATTTGATTGAAAAGGAGTTGACAAATTTTGACCGCCTTGAGGAGGTAATCCCTATTGCGCATATGCATAAGATTTCATAAAATGGGTTTTTATTCTGTTGTATAAAGATAAACTTGTTTTGGTGTTTCTTTATGAATTCGCGCAGGTAGTGGATTAAGATGCTGCTAAAATGCAGGATAATTTTTAGTTTATTTTTCTTACCTTCTCCTTCATTTTGGTCAACCATATTTGTATAAGTTGTACTATTTTTTGAGTGAATGATGTCTATACCAATTATTTGGAAAGACTGAATCAAATTTTAAGCTTGTGCCAAATTTCAATAACTACTAAAGTGGACCAGTTTTCTTATTTGAGTGTGGCGGTACTATCTAGTGATTAATTCCTTGACTACCTCTCAAAAAAAAAAAAAAAAAAAAAAAATTCCTTAACTGATGAAATGGGCTTAATTCATCTTCAGGTAAGATGATAATGGCTTGAACAAGTCTATGACTTAATAGTCAAAAATTATGAGCCAACTTCCCNAAAAAAAAAAAAAAAAAAAAAAAAAAAAAAAAAAAAAAAAAAAAAAAAAAATTCCTTAACTGATGAAATGGGCTTAATTCATCTTCAGGTAAGATGATAATGGCTTGAACAAGTCTATGACTTAATAGTCAAAAATTATGAGCCAACTTCCCGGGGATTTGATATATTTTTATTTAGCTGGAATCAGAAGGGACTCTCTTGGATTTATTTCTGTATTACAGATAATTTTATACTTTGTACAGTCCCAAATCAAGACTTTTACTGAGACTTCTTTTGTGTACTTTTTGTTTATTACAGGTGATGATTTTTTTTAGTGCTCATGGGGTACCACTAGCTTATGTGGAGGAAGCTGGTGATCCATATAAAGCTGAGATGGAGGAATGTGTGGATTTGATCATGGAAGAACTGGAAAAGAGAAGGATAAACAATGCATATACTCTTGCATATCAGGTAAATACTCAACTGCTAATATATAAATTAATTCCAATTGGTGTATTCTTATTGAAGTATCTCTATAAAGTTCAAAGGGCACCTGAAACTTGAGAAAATCTTGAAGTAAAATTTATATGTATTGATGATCAAATTTATATATTTCTATTTCTACGTTTGTGAATTTAGCATTTCGGAAAGTTATTGATTACGTATTCAATATAAAGTCCTCCTAGTCTCCAGGTCATGTAACGTATGGGGGAATCAGGTTGGCTAATGATAATTGTCATTGTTCTTTGTCAGGGCTATCCTTAACCTAATCTGATCAGTTCATTTCTACCGCTGTCAGAAGACTCATAGCACCTATATCCTTTATAACCACTAGTCATATTAGTTTTGTCTAGCCTTCCTAGCCTGTTCTATTTTATGGGAGCCTCTACAGCCCAGGCAAAACATGTCCCAACCACTTATGTTGTCTTTCCTCTAATTTATTCTGAATCGGCACTACTTTCATGTGTTGGCGTTTATGTGAATCTTATATTATCCTAATATGACTACATATTCATCTTAAAAGGCTCATTTCCATGACGTTCATCTAAGGGACATTTTGTACTTTATAGTTTGATGCTCAATAAAATAAAGCATTGCAGGTCTAATAACTGTTTTGTAAACCTTTTTGCAATGTAGGGATCTTCCCGTAGCACAAAAATTCCTGTTACATTTCTCTGTTGCAACCAAGTTTTTCTAATCTTATGCATTATTTTATCCATTCTTCCCTTCTTGTTAATATTTGACTCCAAATACCTAAAACAATATGTATTTCAGGGACGACATGATTCTCTAAAGTAACTTCATGATTATTATTAATGTGAAATGTGAAGGTCCAACATGGGTATTTCATGTAGTTAGTGAGAGTTGAAGTTACACAAGGTGTGCATGAGATTGTGAATATCAAAGCCTTGTGATCTTAGAACCCATGTTGCATGTTCATTAGAAGTTTTAGCTATATTCTAGAAAGCATTCATTCTTCAGCCCATACTTACATTTGTCAAAAGACTTAAATTGGTACGTGCAAAAAATAGGACAATTCGGCAGCTTTTTGTTCAATTTGTTTATGATGAGTTTAATATGAAAACTTGAGTATTCGACAAGGTAAAGCAGGGTTTGTCTAAGCACGACAAAGATACTAAGAGACCTAGGCTTCGCATTTTGATTAATTAGTCAAACTTCATTTTTAACCACACTTTTCATGGGAGCTACCAGCTTATATTTTTGCTTTGTCAAACAGGGGCAAAATATGCACCAGTATCTCACAACTACATCATGAATGGTCCATATAATAATAGGCTGCTTTATAAAATAAAAAGATCACAACACTTTGCTAACATCAACTGAACATATTATGAAATGGTAAGCTAGTAATTAGTTACCATCGTCATATAAGAAGGAATTTCATCATTCAAATCTTCGTATTATTTCTCAACACAATTATGAAGGCAATTTTCGTATTCAAATGAATTATATAGTAGTAGCTATTTATACTTAATGAGGTTTAGAGAAATCAGAATACGGATTTCCTATAGTAATAAGATACTGCAAGAAATCAATCCACACTCAAGTTAAAGACTTGTCGAAATTCCTAAATCTCTATGTGATGCTCTAAATTATTGTCATATGGCTGTGAAGTATGAACGCGAAACAGCACACCATGACACAAAAACATTGATATGTAATTCTTCGGAGAACATGCCACTGACACATCAGTTAAAATGATCTAAACTTTTACATTTATGTATTATATCTTTAGTTTTGCAAGTTTTTAATTTTCTAATGTGTTTGTTGCTTTTCTTCTGATGCAGAGTAGGGTAGGACCAGTGGAATGGTTGAAGCCCTATACAGACGAGACAATTATTGAGCTTGGACGAAAAGGAGTTAAGAGTCTTCTAGCTGTTCCAATTAGGTAGCTGTGAATGTTCACTTAACCAGTTTGGATTTGATGTTTGAAATTGTCATTATTCTGAACATTTCCGTTGTCTGTGTAATTTTTTATTTTTTTTTTGGGGTGGGGTGGTGGCAGGGTGCGAACTTCGCAGGCATCTGCATTTTGTTTGTAAATTGTGAACTTACATTCTTTATCTTGTTTTTCATCACAGTTTTGTAAGTGAACATATTGAAACGTTGGAGGAAATAGATGTTGAATACAAGGAGTTGGCTCTAAAATCTGGTATAGAGAAATGGGGTCGTGTTCCAGCACTTGGTTGTGAACCCACTTTCATTTCAGATTTGGCTGATGCAGTGATTGAAAGTCTTCCGTACGTTGGAGCAATGGCTGTCTCAAATCTCGAAGCTCGACAGGTGAACCATGAATTTCAACCTCTTAACCGGAATTGATCATTAATTAAGTTGTCATTGTAATTTGAAAAAACTATAATTTGAAATATCATGTGTTTATAAGATAAATATGCAAGTAGAAGAAGATTCATATGGCAAGCCCATGTAAATATGGGATAATGCTAAGTTGAGTTGAGTGTGAACTATACAAGTTCTTTCTCAATGTTTGACGAAGAAATGACCTAACACTTTCGTTTGTCAAACTGATTGTGCAGTCACAAAAATTTATTGAGGTTTAGGTCTTTAGCGTTCCTTTGTGCCATTTTCCTGATAAATTTTGTCCTTGTGCAACAAAAATAGCATATCGTTAAAATGGTTTTTATAACACCAGTCTTGCCTTCTGGTTCTGCCAAGTTAAATAATGTGGTTAAGAAGACTAGCAATTTGGTTGTGATATTAGCAGCCAAGAATCCAGAGCATTGGTGGACTACCACTACTTTTCTAGATTAACTACACAAGCTATGAATCACATGTTCTTATTACTTGGCATACTTCTAATAATGCTGATCCTTGCATTTTTAAGTATTTTCTTTTTGCTTCTTCTCACTTTGTTTAAGCATTTAATTAGATAACATGAATGAAACTTATTAATTATATGGTAAAACAAGAGGAGCAAGAAAAAGTTGTCGGGTGAAGTTCTATTTCAGTTGGGGTAGAAAATAGCAACCTCGCAAAACTAGACATAAAGCATTCATCTATATTAAGTTAGTAATACTTTTGATGTATTTCCTTTTTCACTCTCTTTTTTGCTGGGGGGAGGGTTTTTTACAGAAAGTTATGCTGTAGTTCTTGGCAGCAAACCAGTGAAGGGTTACAATTTCACAATGATTATCAGTGTGTTGGTGTGGAGGAGTGGGGGGGTGGGGACTTAAAGGGCCTACTTTTGCTTACAAGATGATTTTTCTTTTTCTCCTTCGTCCTCTATAACCTAGCACAAATACAGAAATATCCATGCGTTCATTTTTCACATTAAAATTACCGAACTACCTCTTAAGAGAGAGAGAGTTTACTTTTGTTTTAAGTTCTCCATTGTATAATCTCCAAATATAATTGACTGTTTGCTTGTTCTCTGCAGTCTTTAGTTCCACTTGGCAGCGTTGAAGAGCTACTAGCAGCATATGATTCACAGCGTAGAGAGCTACCACCTCCTGTGACGGTTTGGGAATGGGGTTGGACAAAAAGTGCTGAAACTTGGAATGGAAGAGCAGCTATGTTGGCCGTCCTTGTTCTGCTGGTGCTGGAAGTGACCACTGGAGAAGGTTTTCTGCATCAGTGGGGTTTATTGCCCTTATTTCGATGACAATACCTTTTCAATTCGCTCCCTCCCTCACGTGTACACTAGCTCAGCATTCACCGAGAAACTGGGGGAAGATCAAAGATAATGGAATTTTATTATAGATACTAATCAGATTCTGAGAACAAGACCTTTACATCAACTAATACTTCTCCATTATGAATTCTTCCAAAGCTTCAGCTGCATTCTTCCTGTGGCTCTTAGAGCTTCTAATACTGCTCAGCCATTATACTTGGTTTGAATTGTGTGGAAACGGAAAAATGAGGGGTGGAAGAAGAGAAGGAAATGGAAATATTCGAGGGTACATAATATTAAATAGAAAATAGCTCAAAATTCGAAGATCATTTGGCTTGCTCATATCTAAGATCAGATTTCCCATTCTCCCACTTCTCTCTAGTCTCTGTTCGTCTAAAATTTTGTTATTTGATGTTACATGAATCTGCTATGAGAAAAAGAAACACATGGTCTCTTAATCTGCATTTTTATTGTCATTTTGATATTCCTCGAATAACTTGTATTTTGCTGAAAAAACTTATAATGTTTAGTCCTGGCAACTGTCTTTGAGGTGCAAGATATAGACACCATTTTTCAATTTATTGTCATTTTAACTATTTTGGATTTTTTTTTTTGGTTTAGCTGTACATTTGATACTCTTTGTGATCATGGATTACCGATAATATCCATATTATGATGCAAATACTACTGATGGGAATTCTGGAAGATTATTATATGATTATTTTTCATTTTTAGATTCTTATTTGGGAAAGATATTAGAGTTAATTTACTAGATTTACTAGGATTTTATTTTGTTATTTACCAGATTCTCTAGGATTTGATTAAATGTTTCCTACTTAGAATAGATTTTTTGAAACTCAAGTACCTTATGCATTGTACAACTGATATATATATATATATATAAATTCACACTCTCTCTATTCTCTTACTCCTCTCTCTTCTTCCCCCCCCCCCCCCCCCCCCCCCCCCCCC
>CAIGRT010152167.1:0-10399 GCA_903798405.1 Fraxinus platypoda | reverse complement strand
ATTGCGCGTTTCTCTTATCCGTTTTCCTAAAAACATGAAGAAATTTTTTTTGGATCATTCACATAAAGATTTTTAATTTGACTGGTCATCTCACGTAAATGAAAGTTATATTTTCAATACTGAAGAATTGTTTACTAATTGGGGCCCATTCGAGCCTTCGATATTGCGATCATTTTTCTCAGGCCAGTCTGTGATGCTTGCTCTTATGCTCCTCATTATACACAACCATATGAAAGTATTAAAGATGAGTTACATGAGTGTTTGTTATTCGGAGTCCAGTATCAGTAATTGATTAGATGGAGAGATCGTCCCCCTTGGTCGGATCATATTCTTGGGAATAAGCTGCAGTTTTCGTTACTATCAAGCATAGAGTTTCGATACTTGGTTCTTACGAAAGATAGTCCCCCGTGGTAGAAGTTTATCCACTAGACATGGTCGAGTTTTTCTCCCACCCCGAGACAGTTGATGCGGACATCACGATTTATGTTATTGTTGATTTTTATTAGTTACGTTTTTATTATTATTGGGCTTATATTATTAGGTTGGCCCAAGCCCGTCACTAATAGGTTAGGTTTTTTATTTTTATTTTTTACTATTTATATGGTTTTTTCATTGTAATTGCAACAATTAATGATTTGATGAAATTAAGATTGGCCGTTGCTACGTTTTCCCTTTTTTCTACGCTTCTTCTTCTTCTTCTTCTTCTTCTGGTTTTACCTTCTTCTTGACTTGAATTCTAATTCATCCTACATCAGAGAAGCTGTCAATGAGCAACGGACTTGGAGCTGAATAATTGACAAACAAAATCCTTTTAGCAATACTTAAGGTAACGTGTAATTACAATATAGAAGATATACTTACTTTTTGGCCATCCAAGACTTCATCAATATCATGAGAATCAGGAGTAAGTTTTGATTTCCAACGACACATTCTTTGCAGCCAGTTGATAGGTAACCTAACATGATACATGTTTGTTATTCGAGGAATAGACTCGAACGCCCCCACGTAAAAGAAGATGTATAAGTTATTTATAAATATTTAAAATAAAAAAAAACAATGTCTAAATCACAAGTTTTAACCATTTACCTGTATTGCTAGTGGAAATCCCCACAATGAATATTTAGGCTTCAGATCCTTCGACGCTCTAAGAGATGCATGTACCGTAAACTTGAAACTTTTAGTTCCTCATGGATATGCATTGAATAGCTCCAAATCAGCAACTATATCTAAAGTGCGAAGATCTATAGATGTATTTTTTTTTCTTTTGACCTTAACACAATCTCATATACAAGCACTAAACCCAGTTTCTATTTATCATCCATGTCTTGCATCTTTTTTTCAAATGCCTCATTTAATTCTTTAGGCATAACCTTGCTAGATGTTGGAAGATATTTAGGCTCTCATACTTCTCATTCGCAGGGCTTAATCCAGTGACGAGCATAAACTCATATAGGGATAAATGAACAGCTTTTTTCAAGCTAAACAAAACCATAATTCATCCTCATTGACAGAGACAACCCTACATAATAATAGGTTGTGAATTAATTGAGCAGATATTTTCATGCTCCCGATATCATACAGTTTACCAAAGCGTGACTTCAAGAACATCTCCTTATGGATATCATCTAATGCTTCATATACTTTTTCCACATTCGACACATTAAAACGTGTTGTAACCTTCGCATCACAGCGATCACCAATGTTGTATATGTACTCCATCCTGCAAATAACACGAAACTATTAGTAACTTAATTGATGTAAATCTAATGAACTTAATGAAGTTTTACCTAATGTTTAAAGCTTTTCATCTTCTGAGCATCAGCATCTAGAAAAACAATTCCAGGATACACGCAAATACATTAGCAGCTAGAAAAACAGTTCAAGTCTTGCAATTCCATTCCAAGTTTTGGCGTTTCCTTCTTCATCTATGTTTCTCTCCGTTTTTGCAATATTTCCAACAAGAACTAACTAAGATAGAAGCTATAATTCTAAAAATAAATAAAGCATCTTAGGAAACATGTATATTATACTATATTTATTAGCAGACAAATATACGGACATGTTATAGTGATTTGACATACTACATAAGCATCTAAAATCTGGGGACTGCATATTTGTCAAAGAAATCATTCTGGTAAAAAAAAGTGCAACTCCTCCTTGTTTGTCCAAACAGAAAAATATTACGATAACGAACCTCATTATAGCCACAACATTAGAGTCATTAAAAGACACGAAAAAGGCAAGAATATATGAAGTTTGCATATTTGAAAAATAAAATAGACACCATTCATTAAAACACAACAAAGGAAAGCAAACTACATGATGATGTGAGTTTTCTGCTCAAGATAATTTATTGAAAAGTATTTGGCTTGAGATAGGCTCCTATGATGTGGTTCTTCTAGTACTATTGTTAGTAAATTTCTACTTTTATAGATGTCAAGTCTCTTAACACGCTACAAGATTATGATGAGATTGTACAGTTGAGATAAACTGCATTGTTGAGGATTAGTTTTTTTTTTATAGAAAGATAGTGTCAAATATTTCATTGGCCATAAAGTAAAATAGATAGTAAATTAAAAATTCTTTCTGACTTTGACTTAACCATGCCTTTAAGGTCACAGTCACCCATAAGAAGTGTACCTCAAGATGGTAACACGGATGAGATATACTAGTCTTGCTTAGGGCTTATAGAAGGGAGCGTTCGAACTATAGTGTTATTTCCAATTTCATACAATGTATACAAGATTAACATGATAATCTTTAAGAATAAAAATCTGTAATCAAAGTTCAAGAATACTAAATCGGACATCATTTTGCCTTAGTGAAGCGTGGCTAAGCCTCAAGCTACTATTATGTACAAGACTTAAGATAAACTAATAAATCATTTATAAATTATAGAAAAATTTACACTCGTAATAAATCATATATCATCGATAAGTTCCAGTTGTGATGCTCAAGCACTATTTGTTTGACCTTTACTTCTAAGGATCTCCTACTGAATAGTTCTAACATCATTTTCAAGTGATGCTCCACATCGTGAACGCCAAGAAGAGTTGTCTTTTGGTAAAACTAGTTACTTGGTAACAGAACATATATCATGGGAAAGTTCACAAACAAGAGGCAACCATATGTATACTGAACAAAAAACACATTACACGCACAATGTCATGAACTCAATTTAACAGCTCCAGTGATCCAAAAAACAACCAGCAAAAATTACCCAAAATAATGTATAAAATTCACAATTAAAAACATCCAGCAAGGTAGAGGGACAACTGATTCGTGTATATAAAAATTGCAACTATCTTGACTCAATCATCAATAATCTGATATACCAAAGTCATTGGAGAAAAGTAATTCTTTTATATTTTTGACAATAGAGTATTTACTGAGTTGAAACCAGAATAGAGTTTTCACAATTAATCTCGTTCTTCTTCTTCCTCTTCGTTGTTTCTTGTTGATGCCGGTTCTTCTTCGCTTTGTTGATGCCGCTTCTTCTTTGATAGATTTCAATTTGAGATCAATTTGTTTGTGTTTAGGGCTGAAGGGTACAAATGGAAAATAGAACAGGAAAGCTTTTTTTTTTTTTTTTAATAGAAGAAATTGGTCAAAGGACAAAAAAAAACTTTTGGTCAGGTCAAAAGGCTAAATACCACCATTCTCACTGAATTTTTAGTAACATTCCAGCGCTTATAAAAATTGGGGTCTTACATGCCTAGTCATTCAAAAGTAAAATGAAGTACTCTAAAAAATAAAAATAAATAAATAAACATGCCTCGTTATGGTGGGAAAACCTCAAAGGTGAAGAAATCGAGAAGAAGCAAGATCGCGACATGGGAGAAGATGGAAAAGGAACCTAAGAGAATATACCTGCCGGATAATTAGAGGCAAGATGTTTTTCTTAAATTCTACAATTTCAAGCAAAAGGAGCTGACCATTAAGGAATATACTGTCGAATTCGGTCTTCTTATGATGAAATGTGATCATTTTGAACTAAAGGAGCAAACGATAGCCCAATGTCTTGGAGGACTTAAGATTGAAATTGCTAATGTTGTTCGACTACAACCTTATTAGAGTTACAATGATGTTTGCACTCTCAAGGTCGAGAAACGACAAAGAGAATATCATAATCGTCCTTTTGATCTACTATTTGTGATAGGACTACTTCCAAAACCACTAAACCGATGAAATCCACATTTAAATTAGCTTCGAAAGGAAAAATTAGTTGTAGCTCGAAGAAACCAACACAATCTTCTATAGGGAATTCTTGTTACTCTTCAAAAGCATGCCTTGTTTCTTTTTCTATTTGAAAGAAATATAAAGATAAACGATATTCTCCCTATGGATGCTTGTCATTTACTTCTTGGGCTCCATGGTAATATGATAGAAGAACTATTGAAGATTGCTACAAGAATACTTACACTTTCTTGAAGGATGAAGTCAAAAATATTTTGGGCCCTTTTAAAAAGGAAACTATTTCAAAGCCTTCAAAAGGGAGGAAAATTATTTTCTAACTCTTTCAGGTTGCAAAAGAGAATTGGAAACACGTATCCAGGCCTATGCTCTTATAATTTTTGAAGAAAATGATATTAATGAAATTTTACCTCATGTTATGAAACACTTCCTTGAAGAATTCTGTGCTACCTAGCCTTCCACCCATGAGAAATATTCAACATCATATTGATCTTATTCAAGTTGCTCTATTGCAAAATATATCAGCCTATAAAGTCCAAAAGAACACGGAGAGGAAACTATTTCCAAGCCTTCAAAAGGGAGGAAAATCATTTTCTAACTCTTTCAGGTTACGACGGAGAATTGGAAACACGTATTCAGGCGTATGCTCCTATGATTTTTTAAGAAAATGAGGTTAATGAAAGTTTACCTTATGTTATGAAACATTCCTTGAAGAATTTCATGATGTTGTATAGGAGGAAATTCCACCTAGCCTTGCACCTATGAGAGATATTCAACATCATATTGATCTTGTTCCAGGTGCTCTCTTGCCAAATAAATCAGCCTACAGTGTCCAAAAGAACAAGAAGAGCTACAGAGACAAGTGAATGATCTCTTGGCAACTAGATTGGCGAAAGAAAGCATGTTTCCTTTTATTATATGTGCTTTCCCAGTTCAAAAGAAAGATGGTCCATGGCGAATGTGTGTGGATAGTAGAGCCATAAATAAAATCACTATTGACTATCATTTCCCTATTCCTCGACTGGACGATCTTCTTAACCAACATTTTTGGAGACTTTATTTATGATCTTCAAAGTGGCTATCATCAAATCCGAATGAGACTCGGAGATGAGTGGAAGACATCTTTCAAAATATGTCATGTTCTCTATAAATAGAAGGATATTCCATTTGGTCTTTCCCAAGAAACTTTATGCGCTTAATTAATCATCTTTTCAAGCATCTCTTTAGGAAATTCGTTGTGGTATATTTTGATGATATTCTCATCCACAACAAAAATGAAGAACAACACTTGAATCATCTTCATGAAGTTTTCAACACTTTGCGAGAACAAAAGTTATATTCCAACTTGAAGAAATGCAGTTTTTTACTTATAAACTTGTATTTTTGGGCTATGTTGTTTCTGGAGAAGGGATCAGAATAGATCCAAGTAAAATTGAAGCTATCTTGAATTGGCATACATCGAAAATAATAATTGACATTAATAGAAGCTTTGCATCCTTGATTTTTTCCATTGTTGATTCATCTAAGGGTTTAGCTCTATTGTTGCACCAATTACAGATTATTTAAAGGGAGATGGTTTCAAATGGACAAGTGAGGCACAAAAACCCTTTGATCTTATCAAACATAAGGTAACTGAAGCCCCTATTCTCTCTTCTAGATTTTGACGACGTTTTTGAAGTTCAATGTGATGTCTCTAATATGAAGATCGGTGTTGTAACGACCTGGGTCTCTATACCCAAGTCGTTAGGCAGAGGTCTTGGGTTCGAATTCTGGGGGACGCAATAGAAATTCGTGACGAGGTAAGTAAGCATAGGCCCACCTAAAGCGAACGGTACATAAGCTAACAACTTAGGTATAGAGACCCGGGGCATTACAAATTGGTACCAGGATTCAACTTAAGCCTCTCATTAGGCAGAGATCTTGGGTTCGAATTTTGGGGGACGCGATAGAAATCCATAAGAGGATAAGTGGGCATAAGCTCACCCAAAGCGGATAGTATGTATGATATAATGGCTGGGTATAAAGATCCGGGTTGTTACAAAAAAATGCGCATTTTTTTATAATGACCAGGATCTCCATACCCAAGCCGTTAGCTTAAGTATTGTCCGCTTTAGTGGACATATGCCCACTCACCCTTTCACGACTTTCTATTGCATCCCCCAAGATTTGAACTCAAGACCTCCGTAAAATAAGAGACTTATGTTGAATCATGTTACCAATTGGGCAACTTGTCCAATTGGTAAGCTAACGGTTTGGGTATAGAGACCACGGTCGTTACAAGTGTTGTCGTAAGTCAAGATGGAAAGTCAACCGCTTTCTTTTGTAAGTAGCTAAATGTGTCACGGAAGAATTATTTGGCTTACAATAAGGTGTTAGATGCTATATGTTGAGCTTTAAATCATAGGAGTCAATATTTGCTTTCAGTTCCATTTGTTCTATATTCTGATCATGAAGCTTTGTCAATAGCCAACAAAAATTAAGAAGGCGACATACTACTTGGTTTGAATTTTTTCAAGATTACAATTTCACCATGAAACACAAATATGACACTCAAAATATTGTGACTGGTGCTCTAAACAAAAAATACTCTTTGCTAGCACAATTACAAGTGAAGGTTGTAGGTTTTGAAATCCTAAATGAGCTTTATGAAAAAGATCATTTCATTGACTATATTTGGAAAAAAAATTAAAAATGGGTGTCATCAACAATTTTTTGTTGCACAATGGTTTTCTTTTCAAGGAATACCGTCTATGTATTCTCCAATGTTTACTAAGGGAGTCTATTATCACTGACGCTCATTTGGGAAGACTAGGAAGACAATTCCGAAGAGAGAAAACACCAGCTTTGGTACAAGAAAAATTTATTTGCCTAAAATAGAGCAAGATGTGAGAAAATAGGTACAACGTTGCATTGTCATGTTGCCAAAAGTCACTGTTGGATTTTGATACCCAATAAATCCCCGACTATGATGTTAAATGATGTTGAATAATTTTATATCGACACCTTAGTGATGGCTCGATCCAGAAACAAATTGGGGCCATTTGAAGCAACTTAATTAAGTTAATGATGCTTGTGGCCCAACACTCGTAGATAGCCCAAGTTGCGATTTTTGGATTGGTTATATTTCTTTGNGAATTTTTCCCTTTTTGGATTGGTTATATTTCTTTGGCCCATTTAATGAGACTTTGCCCAATTTGTTTCCTTTAGCCCAATTTGAAGGTAACATAAATTGATGCTATATATCCATTATTCATGCCTATTTTTCAGCCGTGGGGTGTGTGATTTGAAAAGGAGAAACCCTGTGTGTTTCATGCCTTTTGGAAGAAAAAATGTGGTTGTCTTTGTACCTATCTTCTTCCATTGTTTTTCTTCTTGCCTTTGTACCTGTAAATCATGACCACCATCATCCTTTGTGGGTGTAAATTTTGTGGCAACCAAGCATTGAAGGTTGTGGGTTGGAGCCTCTGTATTTGGTGATCATTTGGTTAGTTTTCTGAGCCCAGATCAAGGTTTTTTGAGGGATTTTAACAACAAATGGTATCAGAGCACATGGTGACAAGAAATCTGTGATTTTTTTGGTGCAAAAGTAGTAGAAAAAGACCAAAAATTGGCTGAAAAATGGGAGAATCGAAGGCAGAAAACTAGAAGAAAATGTTTGAAATCATCTCTACCGAACGTTTTTTGCATTTTTCGGAAAAACCACTCACCATTTGGTGAAACGGAGACCACCAATGAATTGTGCAGGTAGAGGCGCATCAACGGTGTGGCACGTAGCGGTGCATGGCGAAGGGGCGTAGAGGCTATGTACAGAACTTTGACGAGGCTCGTGGCAGCGCAGCGACGGTTTCAGGTAGTGGTTCCACAAGGCAGTTTTCTCCGGGCTACAGGGTGGACCCTGTGGTGTTGTTCATTTTCAATTTTGAGCAATACAATTAAATCTGGACATTTTTGCCCTTGGACGTTTGGGTGCCAAGTGTCGTTTTGCATTGCCACAGTTGACAGAAGCTTTGGGGAAGATAGTGGTAACCCTAAAACTGTGAATTCGCATCTCTCGATATTACAGACCTTCAGACATGGTCAGCTCGATATTGTGTTCTTTATCTTTTATCATTGCAGTTCAGACTGTGTAGGATAGTCATTTACCTTTCACATCAGAAATCATCATGTGGGTGGCATTAGGATTGGGGTTACTATGAAGGGGTAATCATTGTCTTATGATAGACTTACGGATTACTTGTTAATTATTTTCCTTGAATTTTTTGTGAAATTGTTGCCAATTAAATTTTTCGTTATTCAAATCGCATGAGACCATAGGAAAGTTTGTTCGGCTATTCATTGTGAATTATGTCTGTGATTTACTTGTGGTTGTCATTGGTTGCATTTTGTATTTCGTGCATTTTTTGGACAAAATGACAACACATTTGAGTCGTACTTTTTCTAATGGAAAAAATACAATTTTTTTTTTTTAAATTTGGCAAAAGCAAAAAGTTTTTTTTATAAAACTTTTGATGGAAAATGTAGGTCTAGGTCAAGTGCGAAAAGTAAGAGATTTTTTAACTATAGTGTTTTGGACATGTTGAAAGAAACTATCCTAGGAGAGTGGAGAGGCGAATGTTGCCACTGGGTCAAGTGATGTCTCAAGTGGGGTTTACTGACAGTAAACATTGTTACTGCATATGCATTTGTGTATAATCATTTTTGCATTTATGATTGCTTAATTCTGTTGCTTTGATATGTTACACTTTCAATCTATTTGATGTGTGTAATCGCATAAATTGAGAGTGATCTTATTACTTTGTGTAATGTGTTAGCATGCGCAGTAGGTTGAGATTTATGACATACTCTTTTTCTGCTCTTTGAGTGGTGTTAGAAGAAGTGGTAGTGAAAAGAAAGAGAGGCGGCCTTTTCTCCTTTATCTTTTTGAGCATGTGTGGTTGTAGATTATGTGAGGCAGCCATGTGAGGGTTATCTTCTTCCTCTTTGTGAGCCTCTTTTGTGAGTGTGGTGAAATAACCAACTCTTTTTTTTATTTTCTTGTGAGTGTCACCTTCACCCTTCCATTTGTGGGATAAATCATTTATGGACTTCTTGAGCATTGGTGTTGGAGTCACCTTGTGGTGCATGAATCGATTTAAATTGAGCCCTAACATTTGTGGTCATCAAAGGTGTCAATTTTGTGATAGTGGGTTTGAGATGCGTTAGCAATAAATATGTTGTGTATCTTTTTGTAATGTGGAGTATAGATGCCTAATGGTACTGTTCACGAAAATATCTTTCGAATTAAAACCACCACAAGTGTATGGTACGTTAACAAGTAATAAAGTGAATTTTTAGTCCAAGTATCGTCCAACAGAGATTGATTACTTCAATTTTAATTATCGCGACCTTAACCGAAACAAGAATAATATGATGTGTTTATTTGTGACAAAATTATGAATAAATTAATCTACTTATGAAATTATGAGTAAATTAACTAAACTAAATGTACTAAATGAAAATTGATGTGTTTCATAAATGGCAAGCGCATTAAGATCCTGAATTCCCATGCAATAATCATTTTTAACCGCAGTTCTACACTTTGACAACACGATTGAATTTTGATGAATCAATGTTCCTATTTTATTCAACAATCTCTCTTGAGTAATGTTAAACCTACTCTCATACATGACCCAACTATATTTCTATGACGGATATGAACATACAAGAAAGCATGAATTTTTATGAACACTTAAGGATTCACATAGAGTGTTCACGAAAATATGTTTCGAATTTAAATCACCGCAAGTGTACGGTTCGTTGACAAGTAATAAAGTGGAAATTGTAAAATTTCGAGTATCGTTCCCACGAGGATTNTGTCAAAATAACAAAAATCAAATTAATACTCAATCCCCGGCAACGGCGCCAAAAACTTGTTCACGAAAATATGTTTCGAATTTAAATCACCGCAAGTGTACGGTTCGTTGACAAGTAATAAAGTGAAAATTGTAAAATTTCGAGTATCGTTCCCACGAGGATTGATCTAACCTAATTTCTATTATTGTAACCTTAACCGAAACTATAAAACTCAAATTGGTAGTTTTTGTGATTTTAATATGAAATCGTAAATAACATGCAAATTAAACTAGAATTGCGATGTGATTGTAAAACAATGGTTGAATGCAAAGTTTGAGAAAATTAATATATGGAAAAGCGCACTAGGATCCCG
>CAIGRT010152145.1:0-12284 GCA_903798405.1 Fraxinus platypoda | reverse complement strand
ATTAACATTAAATTATTAAAATTTATTGAATAATCAGATTTATTGAATAAAATATTATAAATTTTTTTTTTTTCAAAATTTCAAAGTAAACGCGTTTTCAAGTTTTCAATTTTGAGAAACAATTTTTCAGAATGACAAAGAGAACAAGTTTTCAGCAATTCCAAAATAGACACTCAAAACAGAAAACGCAAAATGAATTCAAAATTCAAAACACAAAACTGAAACACGAAGAGAACGGTCCCTAAGGTCATGTTCTCTTTGCTGTTTTCGATTTTCGATTTTTCAAAACACTAAAAACACGTTCCCTTTCTCTTTTTTGAAAATGAATTTTTGAAAACAATAAAAAAATTTGTACTAAAAACAGAAAACACTCAAAACCACGTTTTGAATGTTTTGAGTACAAAACACGTAAATTTTAGAAAACACGGAAACGCCCATTTTCAACTTATCTTCTCTCTCCCTTCTCTCATGACTTCCCTTCTTCCTCTGATTGACAATTCGTTTCTCCCCCAAAACCCACATCTCCCATCCTTCGCAAGAGAGCTTTTCGAATTTATCTGATACAAGAACGATGACTTCTATTTTGGGCTCTTTAGGTGCTGAAATTGAGTTTTCTAATAATGAGATGGTGGTTAACACTGAACTAGTCCGGTCTGTAGAACCCGAATTGAGTGGCATTGGCAAGATTCGAGGTGGGTTCTTCGTTATTGGTCCTCTGCTTGGCCGGTTTGGAGAGGCTATGGTTGGTTTGCCCGGTGGATGTGATATTGGAGCTTGACCAATTGTTATTTATGTCAGTGGGCTTCAGGCTCTTGGTGCTGTAGTTAAAGTCAGGCTGGTCAATTCTCACCGAATAATGTGATGTATTCTATTTTCTTCCTTTGTTTGATTGGTTTTCTTGCAATAAATTATTGCGCTTGAATGAAGAAAATGTGGGCGATTAACTGGTGAATTATAAGATTTGGCTGAACAAAAATTATTCTGGGATACTGCTCTGGTGCTTGTATCTGTTAAGGAATCTTTTACATATAGTAATAGGTTAATTTTTTTCTTTTAATAGTTGTTAATTTGGAGCTTGTGCATTTTTAAATTCTACCTCCTAAAATTGCATTTAAGCCTGATGCAGCATATCTGGTTTCAGATGGATAAGGTAACATTTTCATTTCAAATGGAATTGAGGGGAAGAAAAAGGATCTTGAGTGTTCCCTTCTCAATCTTAATTCGCTTTCTTTAAAATAGCAGTGACTCTAACTTATTTAATAGAGTCTCCCTTGCAGTGTTCAAGTTTGTATTCATAAAAGCAATCATGCATACATGTAAATTTATGTTCGGGCGTCACTGTTGCATATGTTGGTGAGTCTTATATGCCTTCTTAGTTTTTTGTTCTTGTTTCGTTCTTGTTGCTCGAGATAATCAAGGCTTCATAAGCTGCTATTTATCCTTGTGTATTGGTTTATCCCTGTGTATTGGATGATAACCTGAATAGAGAAGCTCGAACATATCAATTGATTTGCAGCTTGAATCCCAATTAATATATGTGTACAAGTTTTTATCTGCACTCATGTTTTCCCAACAAATAAAATGCTACTTTAAACACAGACATAAGGAATTTTATGTTTTCAAATTTTGTACAATGGTCTAAACCACCTCGGCTATATGCTACAAGCCCCTTATGTGTAGGCTGGATTTAGTTTGTATTGTAGGCATGATATGTTTAACCACCTCATAGAGAGTTTTAAACTCAGATCTCTTACTAATAAGATAATATGTTTAACCACCTCATAAAGAGGCCATATTTATGTATTTAAATTTTCTCTAAACATGTTTAGAGAAGGAATTTGATTGCTAAAGAGATGGCATGAATTTTATGGACCACAACAGAAGGTCAGCTCATGAAATTGGAATTTGTCTTCAAATTTGCACCTATGTTGTCATAGGAAACTTTTCTTGTCCTTTCTGGGTTTGAAATTTGTTTTTCCATTTACTATTTTTGTTATTTGTGTTTAGTTATTTTGTTTTGCCTATCCAATACAATGAGGATGTGTGATATCTTGGAATTTCCATTGATTGTGCCAAGTTATCAGGCATGCCCTGTTTTTTGTGTTCACTAAAGAGAGAAAAACCTGTATAATTTCTTAGACTAATATCTTTTCTTTCCTTTCTTCTCTGTGTTCGTCCCATTTTCTTTTAGGGTAAAAAGCGTCGGGATTCTTTTGCTTCGCAGTTTTCATTTCACTTATGAAGTTAGGACGAATAACAAATATAATGATGTTCCAAGAAAAGAAGTAATGGAATCACACTTATGGTTTATCTCTTATTGCAGTTCCATGTAAATTGCATTGATCCATGGCTGAGGCAGCAGGGGACATGTCCAGTTTGCAAATTTAGAGCCGGGTCAGGATGGTCTGAGAATGGACAAGGAAAAATGGATGCTTCATACATGGTTTAATTTTTTCTATTGAAAAATATATGTAACTTATTAGAGTAAATAAATGTACATGGTCATAAATTACAACGAATGGTTTTAGCCGCTACCTGTCTTGATAACTAGGTTTTGCCCTAATAACTAGCCATCAAGTTTTGCCTTTTCTGTTCATAAAAACCACTTTTCTTGAAGGTCAGCTTCACTTGGTCTCTATATTTTTTGTTTGCTTATCCGTTGGTTTTCTTGTACAGGATTATGTTTGCTTTGTCTCTATATGCTCATCGAGAATTCACAATCAAATGAATTTTACAAAAAATGGGAATCAAAGGCTAAATAAGAAAATAACATTACAATTTTGTCCAAAATATTATTCATGTTATCTAGTAAAGAGAAATGTTTACTCTCTACTATTTAATTCTTGTCACAAGTTACGTACCAGGATAAAAATAAGGACTTGCTAAATTTAATTTAGGTTGTGTTTTTTNTAAAAATAAGGACTTGCTAAATTTAATTTAGGTTGTGTTTTTTATATCTGAAAAAAAATATTTCAAGATTCACCAATTTCAAATTTACATATTATTTAATGCTATTCTAATATTAAACTATTAAAATTCATTGAATAATCAGATTTCTTAAATAAAATATTATTAAAAAAATATTCTCAAAATTTCAAAGTAAACGCGTTTTCCATTTTTATGTTTTGAGAAACAGTTTTTCAAAATGACAAAAAGAACGCATTTTCAGCAATTTCAAAACAGACACTCAAAACACAAAATACAAAATGAATTCAAAACTCAAAATACAAAACTGAAACACAAAGAGAACGGCACCTAAGTAATTCGTCCCCATTGATATCCTTATCTTTATTCAATCTCACATCTGACACCTAACCAACTTCACCAATTCCCATAAACCTAATTTTGTAAGTTTGTGGACTGTCATGTTGTTAAGTTTATACTTAGTTCTTGCCATCTTTATGGAATTTACAAAAATGTCTAATTTTATGCTTGTCAATTAAAAAGTATCTAATTTTTATAACTCTTGCAAAAATGGCTAAATTTAGTACCAAATTATCTATTATACCCTTAATAAAAAATGAAGTAATTTTTTCACTTCGTCACGAATTTCGAGAAGAAGTAGCTTCCATGAGAAGTTACATTAAAATAATGTTCTCGACATTTTAAGAGTTATCGATATTTGAATCTTGTTTATCTTGATACTTCATTTGTCTATAACGGGATTTCATTTCGAATATGAGAGTTCTCTAGATTTCATAAAATTCTTGACATTTGAAATATAGTTTTCGATATTTAATACCTGTGTCAATGAGAAATATGACATTTATTATGATTTGACATGTATAATTTTGAAATAAGTAAGGTAGATTATGTGTCAAAATTTTATTGATCAACAAACTTTTTAATTGTATGCACATTTTTGTTTTTAGTGTGGAATTATAAATTGTTGACAACGATATTTTGGTTTAAAATATTACGAAATGAATATTGAACAAAATTTGAACGTTTTTACAAATTACCTTGTGAAGGTGGATATTTCTTGTAATTCCCTCTTATTTAATTTATGAACATTAAAGTTTCAACTTCGAACTGCCACACAGTTAAATTTGATATTCTAATGTACAAACAAGCCCACTCTAAGCTTATTTGGCACAAATTTATAGGCTAAGCCTTGTTTGGTTGACACTGAAATCTAATTTTAATTTTACTTAAATATTGAAATCTAATTTTAATTTTAATGGATATTATAAGATATACAACTTTTAAATCACACATTTCATTAATTTTTATCGAAATTTAATAAAAATCTATTAGCATGTTTGACCCCCATCTTTATATTAAAATGCATTTGAAATATTTTAATGGATAATATGTGATTAAAAAATAAAGAATTTTTTTTGGATTTGCGTGTAATATTATTTTATTAAGGAAGTGTGATTGAAAATAAAAGGAAGAAAAATATATTTTAAAAATAATGAAAACTAAACAATGGCCTAATTTTAGTGGGTGTTTATTGGTGATTAAAATTAGATTTTTAGTATATTGTAATAGAAGTTTTTGAAATGTGTAGTTGAAAAGCTGTTGAACCATGAAAAATGTGATTAATATTGATTGTTTCACTTTGATTTAAATTAAAATCTAATTTTAATTTGAAACAGGCCCTTATTTAAGATTTTAATTCAAGTCAAAGTCAAACAATCAATATTAACTACATCTTTCATGGGTCCCACAACTTTTTAACTACACATTTCAAAAATTTCTATTAAAATCTATTAAAAAATTAATTTTAATCCAGACCAAATGCCCTCTTACACGTGACTAATCACTGTTTGTTAGAAATTAAAATCAGATTTTTAATAAATGTTGAAAAAATTGATGAAATATGTGATTAGAAAGTTGTGAATTTCATGACGGTTAAAATTAAATAATTAAAATTTAGATTAAAATTTGAATTTCCATTTAAAGGGGGTTAAGTCTAAAAGTAAAAAACAACTTGTACTCAGCGTGGAGAGTTCGATTCCTGGTTGGAGCAGTTGAGTGATGTAATAATCAATATTGATTGGAGCAGTCTGGTGATGTAATAATCATGGAGGAAGGCTCCCTTGGGAACAGGAGTATAAAGGGTGCCCGAACCCTGATCAATTTGGGCATAACCCGCGGTTTACTCGCCAGTTACTGAGGGGCCGATGGTCCAGGAGACTAACCTGGGATACCTACGTATAAAAAAAAAAAAAAAAAAAAAACTTGTACTTTAATTCAAGCATTAATTTACTTTTGAATAACTTTATTTTCCAACGACTGTCACTTTTCTTTAAAAGTTATTTTCTAAAGAAGCTAATCTTTTAGGGCCCTCTCAAATTTCTATTTCTATTTCACTTGATCTCAGAACAAATCTTAATTGCCTCGAGATCAAATTTTAAAGAATTGAAGATTGCTAGTTGAAATGGCGAAATTCGGTTTCATTTGATTGATTTCAGTACGCCGATCATTAACATCATTGCATTTACGCTGAATAATTGCGTTATACTACCTCAAATTTCGCCATGGTTAATAAAGAGAATAAATCTTTGCAAGTTTTCTGCATTGGAACAGCTGACACGAAGCTGGAAGAGCTCCAATTTCTATCGGAGTCTGTTCAGTCCAATCTGAATTGCTTTTCCAGTAACAAATCCTCCAAGGTGTGTTCCTTTTTTACCTATTTTTTGTTTACTGATTTTTCGCATTGATGTATTGAATTGCTAAAGAAATAAGGAAATTAGAGTTTTTTCTGCTTTGCTAATTATTATGTGTGTTGAATGTTGTTGGGAATTTCTTGAAGTAGTATTTTAAGTGCTACTGCACGGATATGCTTGTATTGTTATGATCTCACTTATATTTTTCTTGAATTTGGCGTTCGAACTGATGTTCCATGTACGGCATTGAGTTGTTCTAATTTAACTTGGCAATCAAGATTGTAACATTAATCTGATTATTTTTGGTTTTAGTATATGCTGATTTTGCAATTTGCCAATATAGCATGCATTTGAAGTTCTTGGTTTGATTTGATGTTTGTGGGCACAGGTCCAAGTGACAGTAGTTGATGTGTCTACTAGTAAGAAGGATATTAAGAGCTGTGGGGATTGTAAATTTGTATCAAGAGATGATGTTCTGTCTTGCCAACCTGGAGTGGGGGAGCAATGTGTTACCTCACTTCCAGATGATCGAGGCAAAGCTATTGCGATGATGAGTAAAGCACTTGAGAACTTCCTCGGAAAAGCTTATGGTGATCGAGTTCTTGCTGGAGTTATTGGCCTTGGGGGCAGTGGAGGGACATCATTAATGTCGTCTGCCTTTAGGTCTCTCCCAATTGGAATCCCAAAGATAATTGTGTCGACTGTGGCTAGTGGTCATACTGAACCCTATGTTGGAACATCTGATTTGGTGTTATTTCCATCTGTAGTCGATATTTGTGGCATTAACAGTGTGAGTAGAGTGGTTTTGTCTAATGCTGCCACTGCATTTGCGGGAATGGTTATTGGAAGACTAAAAGGTTCCCAAGGGTCAGCCACTAATGATGACAAGTTTACAGTCGGTATAACCATGTTTGGGGTTACTACTCCATGTGTAAATGCTATCAAAGAAAGATTGATTCAAGAAGGATATGAGCCCTTGGTTTTCCATGCAACGGGGGTAGGAGGAAGGGCAATGGAGGACCTTGTTAAAGGAGGATTTATAAAGGTATTCCAGTCACATTATATGTTTTAGCTTACCCTCACAATTCTCACCTTGCTTGTTTGGATGTCCTGCTGCACATTGTGGACCTAGGTTTCAGCATTTGACAAAGCTTGAGATTGTATCTAAATGGAGCATGTTTCCCTCTAACGATTATGATAATAAATATCTAATCGCGAAAAAGAAAATTAACTTTATCCCATTTCCAGGTGACTGAATTCAGCAATAGATCTGCAAATAAGAAGATATATGGTGAAGTCTTCATTTGGTTTTGGATAGGAGACTTTGTGTAATTACTTCACCCCATTTCAATGATAGAATCTCCTATTATTTCTTGAATTATCCTCAGTGGCAGAAAATAACTATGCTGCAAGCTAATAGTTATGAGTGCTATGTTATTAAAACTATGATAGCTTCAAATTAAATTATAAGATGTTGATTAGATACTTGATCAATTCTATGTTGAGTCTGTGCTATTTTTTTAAGGAAAGATTGACTCGAGAAATATGCTTTTCACTCGATCTGATTTGTAGATGGAAATGTTTGCTTTGCAAAATCACTTAATAATAGAAAATAACATTCAAGGAAACATGATTGCATATACTTTGACCAAAGGAGACTGCATCAACATCATATGATGTCAAAATCGTTCTCATGTTGTCCTTTTATGAGAGAGATTGCGTGCTTCTAATTGTCGTGAATGCTATGTTTATCTGAACTTTGATAACATCAGCCTTTTATGGATCTTATCTTCTCCTTATCAAATCTCTGTTTCTTTATTTTCTATAGGGTGTTTTAGACATTACAACAACCGAGGTTGCTGATTACATTGTTGGAGGTGTTATGGCATGTGACGCTTCCCGCTTTGATGCCATATTAGACGAGAAGATACCCTTAGTTATAAGTGTGGGAGCATTGGATATGGTGAATTTTGGACCCAAATTCACTATACCTTCTAATTTTCAGCAGAGAAAGATTTATGAACACAATGAACAGGTGGTAGTTCTCTCTCTCTCTCCCCCCTCCGTAGTCAACTTCTCTCATTTTGGGATACACACACTGTTTATCAGTTAAGGATATGCATATGGTATTTTGGCACCATAGTATCAATGATAGAGGATTTGAAGGAGCAGAATTGATCAAAGACAATTTCTAAAAGAGAGTGAATTAGTACTATATATAGCCCTTGTTTGTTGTAGATTAAAATTAGATTTTTAATAGATTTTAATAAAAGTTGATGAAATGTGTTGTTAAAATTAATTGTTGACTTTGAATTGAGATTAAAATCAGATTTTAATCAGAAACAAACAAGGGCATAGTAACTAACCCAATCTAACTAGTATCATTGAGACGCCCTAAAAGTCGCCTACTAGCAAACATATCTCTGAAAATTCTAAAATTCAAAATTGCAGAAATCTGCAACTATGTCAATCTGAAGTTGACTTAGAAACAAAATTCACAAAAAATAAATATTAAAACATAAGAAAAAATCCCAGTAGACTCATAAAAGAGTAGAATTATGGCTGAAAAGTTGTGCCCAACAAGTCAAGCCGTATTGTTTTCTCTCATTCTCGGCAGAACTCAAAAAGAGTTTTTCATTTATGTCTTGCCTGGGTAAGTCCTCCCACTGTTTAATTAACTACCAAACATATCTACTCCCATTAAACTCCTCCCATATGGAAGCTGTGGTCTATTATAGTTTTATTGACGAACAGAACTTCCATTTGGACTTTTGGTGGTCCAAATGGTTGAATAAACATATGCATCTACTCTACCTCAAAATATTTAGGATCTTGCGACTGGTAAATACCAAAAACCTACCAACAGGAAACTTCATAATTTTGTTTCATTATAAAGCATCTGAAAGTCTTTAAGATAAGTTGTGAACTGTTCCCTGTGAAGAACCAACTAGTAGTTGTCTTTTTCAGGTTTCGCTGATGCGAACTACAGTGGATGAAAATAAGAAATTTGCTGGTTTTATAGCAGACAAGTTGAACAAGTCATCATCAAAGTTTTGTGTTTGCCTTCCAAAGAAAGGTGTCTCTGCCTTGGATGCACCCGGAAAGCCGTTCTATGATCCTGATGCTACTGGTGTTCTCATAGAGGAAGTAAATAGGCTAATTGAAAGAAATGAAGATCGTCAGGTCTCTTCATTGCTCATTGAATAGATCATCTATGCTTTCCAGCATTCTCTTCTGCTTGGCTTTAGGAAGATTACTTCATTTATTTAACATCTTTATTCATTCACCTTATTGTACCGATAGGTTAAAGTTTTTCCACATCATATTAATGACCTGGAGTTTGCAAACGCACTAGTTGACTCATTTTTGGAGATCTGTACAAATAATAAAGGTGCATGCAGTAATCAAACCAGCTACGAATCCATCCAAGACATTCAAAAGGATACTTATGTTTCTGAGAGAAGTACCCAAAGGAATTCAACAGTTTCATACTGCCTGAGCAACTTCCCCAATGCAAAACAAGGTTCTAGTCTCCATGCCCCCACAATTTTCATTATTGTCATCTTTATTGTTTTCACTTAGGTGGTACACTCAGATATTCACATATTTATTATTACATTTTACTCGGCTCAGCCTTCCCCCTAAGTTATCAATACTTATCATTTCTTGATGGATGTCACCATGAAAACTGAAGTGAATAAGCTTCTTAAGAACAAAATATGTAAATGAATCATTTGTATTAACTTCATCCACATATCACGGAATTTGGTAATTCATTGGAACCAATGTTTGAATGCATTCCCTTGCGGGTATTCATTATGTCATTCAGAGGCCATTTAATCGGCTCATGCATTACGTTTGGTGAAATTTGATGTCTTCCACACATAAATGCCCATGTCAAACTTAAGATGACAATAAAGAGAGAATTTCTGGTTACAATAGTTCGGACTCAGACTGCCTAAATTAAACAGATGTTTGAACAAGTACTTCTGGGGTTCTATGTACTCGCCATTGCTTGAGTTCTGTATGTGAAGGATTAGAAATAAAATGTGGTAACTTTATTTATATTTTAAGCAGAAACGCTACAAAGAACACAGCAGATACTGCAGCAATTGAAAGATCAAATAAAGAAGGGAAAACCCATTATTGGGGCTGGTGCAGGGACCGGCATATCAGCTAAGTTTGAGGAAGTTGGTGGTGTGGATCTAATTGTCTTATACAACTCAGGCCGCTTTCGCATGGCAGGAAGGGGGTCCTTAGCGGGTTTATTGCCATTTGCTGATGCAAATGCAGTAGTACTTGATATGGCGAATGAAGTGTTGCCTGTAAGTATTTTAATTTGTTATTTATAGAACTTGCTGATATTAAAGGCTTTTGAAATTCATGCTGAAAAGATCTAGAACCTGGTGTTTTGAAATTGAATCTTTACGAACCAATTCTGTTTTTGAAATATAACTAATTTTGCTTTCGAATGGCACAAGTCTGTATGGTATTTATAGTCAATGTTTGGTTATTCCCTGCCTTATACTTGGCATGTACCGATGTCTACACTAAAGAAATCTGAATGAATTATTTCAAAATTATTAGATTAAATTAAACTATTATTCAATTACATTGTGCAATGCACCGTCTTGTTATGATTGTCCAAGTTACTGGTGCACTTTGTACTTAAAACATGAAAAATTTGCTTCAAATATCTGAAATATATTGTAGTATATGATAAGAGCATTTGAAAGCTTTAAAAGATGATGTGTAAAGTCCTCATTCCATTTGTTAGAGAGAATTAACACGAAAACCTTCTCTTTAACTTTTCTTTGTCCTCTTCTTTCCATTTTCTTTAATAACTTTTCAATCTGTGGCTATTGAAAATGATCATTTATTGGTACTTGGCTGCAAATAGGTGAAACTTCAAATCGAATTTGAAAATATAAACGTTCCCAATTGTGTTACAAGCTATTTCTTCTCATGGTCACGTGTATAGGTGGTGAAAGGAGTTCCAGTTCTTGCTGGAGTCTGTGGAACTGATCCATTTCGAAGGATGGATTACTTCCTGAAGCAATTGGAGTCCATTGGGTTCTCGGGGGTGCAGAACTTTCCAACCGTTGGGTTATTTGATGGTAATTTTAGACAAAATCTGGAAGAGACTGGAATGGGATACAGGTACTTCTTAGAATTTATGATATTGTACTTCGGTTTTGTCATCATGGTCCACACATGCATCATCTAAAGCAACGAAAAACAAATGTTTTATTTTTGGATCCCATGATTAGCTTGGAGGTTGAGATGATTGCAAAAGCTCATGAAATGGGCTTCTTGACTACCCCATATGCTTTCAACCAAGATGAAGCAGTTTCAATGGCAGAAGCTGGTGCTGATATCATTGTGGCACATATGGGGCTAACTACATCTGGTTCTATTGGTGCAAAAACATCTGTCTCTATTGAGGAAAGTGTAGGTTGTGTACAATCTATTGCAGATGCTGCTCATCGGATTAACCCTGATGCTATTGTGCTCTGCCATGGAGGTAATATCTTGAAATTTTTAACTGTCATAAAATAATTAATACTTTTCCAAGCAACATCATGGGTTTGATCATTACATCCTTTGATTCTAATTTTGTGTATGAGAATGTTTTCTGTATTTTTATATCTAAATATAGCTGCACCTTATACTTGCCATAAATAATGGGATGCTCATAGTTGCAGATGACGATGCCACTGAATTTAGAATAATGCTATCAAGCACTAGTGGTACTAGACCACTTGTCTAGATAATCCCACTTGATAGGTTTAATTAAATAAATCACGTGACATTGCATATAAGTAAATCTATAATTTAATACCATGCATTTGCTACCTATACTGGTGCTTGACACCAGTTGTGCTACACTTTAATGCTGAACTCGGTATGGGTATCCGGTACGAGTATATATCTAAGAGTCGAATCTTTTATTTTCTAAAATGTAGGATATGGGGACATATCTAAAAAGAGTCCAAATTTCGGATATGGGAATGTGGATACGTTGCTAAGTGATTTTTTGAAAATTCTGACACATTACGTTGTCAACGTGTTGATTAAAATATTTTCAATTTTTTGCAATTTAATAGTCAAAAGTAATTAGTTTTTTATACTTATTGCATCATATATAAATAGGTAAATAACAAATAGATTTAGCTGGATTTTTTATTTGGGGAAATGGTAAATTTAAATGATAATAAGTTTGCCTCCTTTTTTAGATTCAGAATAATTCTCTATTGTTTTTTAATTATAGGTAAAAAAGTAATTCTATTCTTACATTAATAAAGTTTATTTAACCTTTTCATTTACAATTCATCCTATAAACCTTTTCCTAGTGGGCTTCTTCCATTAAATAATTGGGCTTATAAGATACTGACCCAATAATGTTGAAGTACATATGTTGGCCGGTCAAACAAGTAGACGACCCCCCTTCATTTCTCCTTCAACAAATTAGGGTTTCTGTTAATCTTCCTCAGCCGCCAACTTAAATCGATGGAAAGCATAGCATAAACAGTTCTTCTTCCTCAGCCACTAATTGAAATCGATGTCTGGACAGTTCTTCCTCCTCACCTAGATAGGCAGTACTTCCAAGCTTTCTCTGCGGTGGCGTATCCGTGGCCAACCTTCCTAGGTTGCCGTGTCCGGTTGAAA
>CAIGRT010152108.1:0-11248 GCA_903798405.1 Fraxinus platypoda | reverse complement strand
CTTGGGTTTGGGTCCATCCTTCGAATTTCCTACCTGGTCTTCATTTTTTGGACCATTTAATTGGGTCTCATTTTTGTATGTCAACATGAAGAGATAGAAATATTATAATAAATGATTTTTTTTCTTTCCGTATCCTTTCCTCCTTTTTCTCTCTCTCCCATGTCATTTATTCGTACATCATTATGTACACAATAATGTACAAATAGCATTACTCAGATTAGCTAGGTCCCTTTTTTAACAGTATAGAGGATGCTCGATAAGATGCCAATCATGCTGTCACTTGATGTGAACTATCAAAATCAAAGTAGGTGCAAGTCCGGCGGCCGCCAACACGGTGGGGCTTGAAAGGGACACAAGTTGGGGTTATGGATATGGATTAGCACCTGATTTTCTTTACTCATTTGCTTTTAAGGCTTAATTTTGACCCTTTTCAATTCTTATCCACATTGTCATAATCACATGGAGATTCTAATTCACACCTAAACCCATATTTATTAACATCGAATAGGATTTTGATTAGATAGCTGATCAATGGGACCTGGAAAACCACTCCGAGCACTTATATAGGAGATAATAGCAAGGGACCCAATCAAAGTCCATTAGATCAAACGAGTTTGCCAGTGAACTGATCCAATAGCAAAGTTGTCGAGATTAAGATAATGAATAATTGCTTTGAAGCAAAATTGAATTGTGATGTAGGATGTTTTGAATCCTGGTCTCTACAGTGGAAATTTCACTTCAATAAGTGATCCAACAGTTGAATCAATGACTCGATAACTCGATAATTTTTCGGATCAACATCCGGATCGAATTCGATAACTATGCCTAAAACTGTATTTGTTTTGAAATTTTGGTTATATATAAGTCATATTCAATCAAATTAATAAATTCACAAGTTACAATTTTTTTTTTTTAGCCAATGATAGGAGGAAGAGGAATAGCTGGAATAAAGTATAAATAGAATTAGCCTTTGTTCGGGTTGTATTTTCTTTTACCTAAATTTTACTTTTTAAAGCAAAACATTAATTTTAATCATACATTTTGTAGGGTTAAAAACACTACTCACTTACTATCATTCCTTTATTGAGAAGTAGAATTTAAAAATACAAATAAAGACTTATTGATTAGAAATGAATTTTTAGAAATTACATCAAACTATTGTAAAGTTTAATCGAACACTTGAAACACAGCCCCAAAATTTAATGGAATGATCGAGTAATTGATGTGGATAAATCTCCACAAATGACACTCACACTCGGAAGTCTTCGAAAAGAGAAGCCACAACAAACAAAAAATTATCGGGTCATTAGTTCATTGGTGGATATTCTGTTTGGTACAGTACCGTGAGAGTTTAGTTTGGGGTCTACATTAAAGAATACATCTTAGTCGAGTTCAAAGATTATGGATAATGCCGTTTTTTCATCACTACCAGCGATGTTATCGTATTCAATCGTTAGAAATAGATCAGGAAAGCTATTATGCTTCTACATAGGCACGAAAAGTTGATTTAGTTGCGTATACTTTAAGTGTGAATGAAGGTGTTAAGTCTAGCGAAGAACCGTCTACAAAAGTATTTTGTAGAGTTGATTCTGGTTCGGGGTGTATTTCAATCCCGTTTGGTAACTTTTGAATTATTTGTGATTTTTATTGTTCGTTGTGATAATTCAAGCAAATTTAGGCACCCGAGATAATTTTGCTGAACAGTGCTTGGATTCAGATGATTGAGTTTGTTCGGTTGGATTTTTCAGAAGAGGGGGATAATTTTGTTAAAGAGTTTTTTTTGGAATGAAGAGCTATTGGTTTATTCCTTATATATATATATATATAATTCTTTTTTTGAATTTGTTCATTGTAGTTGAATTCATGTCAAGGTGGAGATTTGATATTTTGTGACTTAAGTTTTGTTGGATGTTCGTAGATTGGTTGAAAGAGGTGTTAAAGAGGCATGAGATGTTTTGAAACAACAATTGGGTGCTTCGATGCCCAATTCGGGCGCCTAGACGCCACTTAAGGTGTTTAGAATAATTTGGGACTGAAATTCAGCGAATGAGCGCTATTGAAAGCTCCTTCGCCACCGTTCATCTACTGCCCGTTTGCCACTCGACTGCTACTCACTTAGCATGAGGATACCGCTCACGTGGCATGTATATTCAGGAAAAAAAATTGTTTTCTTCTTTTGACGCGATTTTTGATCTTCTTTCCATTCAAAATATATTCTTTTGAATCCTATATATAATCCACGTGATTTTTGTCTCTCATATGACTTTTTATGAGTTAGAAACACGATGTTTTGTATTCTTTCTACATATTAAATAAATCCTTCATTCATTTACCAATTGTTATTGTGTTGTGATTGTTACTTCATATTTTGTCATATATGTCCTTATTCTCTATGAAGTGGTGTTAGCGCGCATAACTACTTGATAAAATTCGATCAAGATCTGTGCCATAGTTTAATAGAGGTGAAGCCATATAGATTGAATTATTTTCTGAGTAATTGTATTGGATAAAATTCAATTGATATTTTATTTTTTGTAGCTGTTGTACCTATTGTATTAACTTGATTTTCTAGCATCTCTACGAAAAAAATAAAATAATAATAATAATAATAATAATAATAATAATAATAATAATAATAATAATAAGGCAACGTTTGAACTCCATTTTCTAAAAATTCATTTTTCTTCAATTTTTTTTTCAACCACACATTTTTTTAATAAAATAATTTCACGTAAATTCAAAAAAAAAATCTTACTTTTTAACCACACATTTTTCGAAAAAATCGCGATTATAAAATCTATTTCTCCCAATAATAAAGACATTTTTTTTATTCTAGTTTCGGCATAATACTATCTTTGTTAATTTTTTTGATATAAACATAGAATCCATATGTAAAGGGGTTAGTAGAAAAAAATTGGAGGCAACCTCAATTGACAAGGAAAAAAAAATGTAATTACAATACCTCAAAATTACATTTTCAGAAATATCAAAGTTTGAGAAAATTTTCATAATCCACGTCATAATTCACGATTTTAATATAAAAATAGACAATAATTGATTATATAAAACAATAATGTGATCTTAATAGGTGGTTATTAATGGATAATTGAGATTTATCTCTCTAATCATATTCATTTTCTTAAGAACAATAATGCAGTTACTTACTGTCTCCACCATTTTTAGGTGTCTATAAATATATAAAGAAATAAATTGCGCTTCATGGGTTTATAATTTCCTCCAAAGGTTCTTCGGTCACAACCATCATTCTACATGTCAGAATAGAAAATCGTTTGACTTTCGTAAAATTCAGTAGTCTGCGTGTCACAATAGGGAATTGTTTGGAATTCATATAGGTATATGTTTGCATCGTTTATTAATTTGTGAATACTTGGCTATCAAAAGATATGAATGCAATCCGTGCAGTTGTGACTGTATACATATGCGTTGTTCGTTGTCAAGTTATGTTGCTTGTAATAATAGGTATATGTGACCATCGATATTTTAGCACATACATAATTCACACTCGTATGGTTGTGACATTGTATTTCTTGATTATTAATATTTGATCATTTATCTTACACAATGGTATTATTTTTCATTTATATCACGAATTTTGTGAGTCAGAATGTGACCCAATGGTATAGCATGTATTAGCGGCAGGTTATGAGATTATGCATGCGACCTATGTTAGTTTTTCTGTAATTTAAATATAAGAAATCTGTAAGTTAATCGAATTTTAAATCTTGTTTAAATTTGTAAGTTAAATCGAATTTTGTGTAATTTGACTTTCAAAAATTAAAAACAGATATACATTACCATAATTAACGGGATAAAATAAAGATATATTTAAAATAAAAATACCTGCTCTGAATAAAAATTATTACATATTTTTGGATTATGAAAACTGAAAATTTCCTCTAATTTTTCCAGTTGACAAACATGAAACTCAATGGCTCGATTAGAATCATCATACATGGACATCAGTTCGAGGCCTGATTCTGGACGGTCAATTTTTTGCAGTAACACAAAAGAATAATTGACATAAATAGCACTAAATTAGTCGCCTTGATAATAGTCGGTGAACAATACTTGAACTCGACAATTTATTGAATAAACGTAAAACAAAATATTTCCTTACAAACAGTTGACAAAGCGTAGTTAGAGTTAGATTTGCACACAAATTAAAAGATAAATATGTAATTAGGTTGAACGGTTTGATTAAATTTTTTTAAGTATAACTCAAAACCAAATTTAAGCGCACATTTTCTATTCATCGATTAACAAAGGAAAAAAAGGAAGTTAATGACGGACATCTAACAACGATCAAACAACTCATCTCAACTAGAAAATAAAATATTAGAGAAATATATCACCCCGGTCAAAGCCAAATTTAAGCGCAACACATGAACAATCATACCCCAATTCAGGCTATGTTGTTCGGTCCCTAAAATTGTGGTCGCGTGTTCATTAACTTGCCTCTAAATAATCATGCCTTCTCTTAGGTTTGTGTTGCCGTCGTATATGGAGGCCAAAACAAGTGACTACCTTATTTACATAGGATAAATTCATTTAGTGTTTCCAACCGATGGAATTGAATTGAGTGCTTCCAGCCATAGTTGTCGTGGACTGACTTTTGTCATGCCACTTTAATATAGCATATTCTAAGCATATTTGTATTGAAAGTCTTGCAAAATAATGGATGTAAACAAATAGCTCGGTGTCTTGTCAAGCCTAGATATTACCTGCAGTCTCTGATTGATGACGTAAGTGGTTTGAATGTTGGCACGTTGAGCAGTGTAAAGGCCCTGAGTCAGGGACAATATAAAGAGAGACAATGATGGTTCGAGCATCCAAAAAAGGTTTTCCTTTTTCTTTTGGTGGAATTGATTGAGTTTCTGTACCTAGATGATTTAGCTCTCTTCTTGTTTTTGTTTGGCCGATCCAACTCGGTGATTATTTTGTTTGGTTGTACCCTCATTCCAATCATTCCTTCCCGCAATTGGTTGAGCTATTTAACCCTCTCCCTTTGGTCGAGCTTCATCTTCTAATCTATTTGTGGCCCTGCTAACATCTCTTCTACCTGATTCTATTTTCGGTGCATCAGGGATAGTGACCTAGTCATTGCTTTATTTAATATAAGTTTCTCTTGATCTTTTTTTTTTTTTTAATGCTTTTTGACTCGAGTAAATCAAATGTTATAAAAGAAATTTATCAATTTTTCTTGTGCAGATTATGGTGATACTAAACTAAAGAATTCATAAAATGAATAAATGACTCAGAATAATTCCCAAATGCTAGTAGATTTCAATTTCCACACGTCTTCGTTACTCAATTCTTTATCTAGCAATCTTTGACAAGTATTTATTCCTCCTATTTAGAAAATTGGAGCTTTTATGAAAAGCTAAGCTTGAGATTAAGAATCAATCTAGAGTGTCTTGTCACGTAATGAAAGACAAGTGCTTCCTCTCATGGCTCATGCCAAAGGAGTATTTTACTCCTATATGTCTAGTCAACTGCCACCCTTCAATGTATTTCGCGGATAACCCGCCTTTCTCTAGGTTCAACGAGGCATTTTTAGAGCCAAATCTAGTAGTGGAAAGAAAAAGAACAGAGATTGAATGCAGCCGCCACATGTTTTTCATAAGAGAAGGACTGGCATTGACAATCAAGTCGCCCTACTCTATCTATAGAGGGGGGCCCAATTGATTCTATATCGCAGGCATAGGCGGTCGTGAGCATCACCTTGCTGCTCCTCTCTCTCCGGCGGCTGAGGATGTGACAAGTTCGGTTAGATACTTACCCTTCTCAAGATAATTAGTTAGCCAAGCAAATATATGCCCCCGTTTAAGTGACGTTATTATTTTCATTCTCATTTTTCTACTCATTTTCAACTACACGTTTTTTAATAAAATAATATTTTTTATCACATCAATAATTTTTCTTTCTTTTTCAACCACATATTCACCATCATATCACAAAAACATGCATTTTTTCCATTTTAATGTGCATCAAACACACTCTATGAGCTTGTTTAACCCTTTTTTTTTTCCTCAAAATGTATCTTGGAATAATATTTTGATGGAGAATATTTGGTTAAAAAAACTAAGAAAAAGTTTTGGGCGTTCCTGTAATATTATTTTATTAAAAAATGTGTGGTTGAAAATAAGAGAGAAAAATATATCTTGAAAATAATGATAACCAAACAAGGGCCTAGAAAACATTATTTGATAATTTTAGTTATCGTTGAGATGATGAAGTTTGAAATTATGTAGATCTGTAAGTCCACAAGGAATTTTTAATTATACTTCATTTAAAACTTTAGTGGATTCACTCATTCACAATCCAATGTTAAGATACATTTGGCTATATCCGTCCCTCTTAGACTTTTTTATTTTAAGACAAAAAAGTAAACTCCGTATCTATATGTCCACGCCTAAATCGAAAATTTGCAATGCTATAGTCGTTGCCATCAACACAAAGGTATACTATGAAGGCAATCAAGATTCTTGCTCAAAGTTGAGAATATTTGTTAGTCATTATAAATATCTCGATTGTACTCAAGAACTTATTTCATATTGGCTATTGAACTTATGGAACATCACAAACCTAAGGAACAAGAATAACGATGCTCGAAAATATCGACTTCAATCAAAATTTGGTCTTGAATCTGGTTCTCAATAGTTTATAAGAAAACAGTATATTCATTAGGCAAACGTTGGGCACAATCAACTTTGTGTCTCAATTTTTTCGGACGAGAATAATTTTGGTCATTCTAAATTATTACGTACATAAATTGTGTACTCTTTAACACTGTAAATATTTTTACAAAAAAGAAAAAAAAACTTGTTTTGTGAATTGTTGCTTCACCTTTTCTTATAACATAAAAAAAATTCTAAATTCAAATTTATACTTGACCCTCAATACTTATTTTCGATGTGAGTTGAGAAATAATTTTGAGTTTTATTTATTTTTTATTCAATTCGACCTACAGTTTCTATTTCCAACCCTATGAGTAAATGATGAATTATTTTCATCTTTATAATATGTTTCTATCATTCCTCAACGTAAAAGTTATCAACCATTTAAAAGTATAAAGAAACGATTAATTATTTATTTACACATTATATTCAACATACCTCCGTAGACTAAAGTTCATGTTTATTTTTCAACTAAGGCATAGCATAAAGAATTTCTATAAACAGGTAGTGTTAGAATTAATTAACCAATTCAACCAACCGTCTAGTGCCTAACTTCTCAACCATTCTATCGGTGCAGTGAGCAGCTCCTTGTTCTAGGAGTGGAAGAATATTTTTAGTTAGACACTTGGCAACGATGTATAGGTGACGGAAGAATATTGTTTTGGTGCATGGTGTATTTTCTTTATGCTGTAATTGTATATATATAGAAGTAAAATAATACAAGAGGAAGGCATTGAGCTGAGAATTCACAGCAAAGCTTATTTCCAAATTCATACCAAAGTTACAGAAAAAGTTTAATTCAATTTTCAACTTGGTTTCAGAACCATAATGGTGACACCAGTACAGCAAGTCAAGCTCCCTAAACTGAGTTGAGCCCTACACCAGCCACAGAAGCTGTTGTGTATCAACCATCACCCTTTGAGATGAACCTCACTCAAACTCCATCGATCAAATTGGATAAAAACAATTTTCTGCTATGGCAAAACATGATAATGCCTATAATTAAAGGCCACAATCTTGAAGGGTATCTGCTGGGTACAAAACAATACCCATTGGAGTTTATTAGTACTCAAAACTGTTGTTGTGTCTTGAGACGGGAAATGCGGTGGTTAATAAAGATGTAGCGTTTGATAAACTTGCTATGGTCCAAAATTTGCCTTGTGGAGATTTTGATAAAACCGAGAAACATAATCAAACTACTCAGGTGGAGTTGGAGATTACTTCAGGAGAGAGATCAAAGGCTTCAAACCAGTCTAGTTCAGAGCTGACGTACAGTAATACTTTGCCTACACCACCAACGATACCACATTATTCTATTGGTAAGGACAGACCTTGCAAACAGATTAAACTGAGTTGAGCCCTACACCAGCCACAAAAGCTGTTGTGTATCAACCATCATCCTTTGGGATGATCCTCACTCAAACTCCATCGATCAAATTGGATAAAAACAATTTTCTGCTATGGCAAAACATGATAATGCCTATAATTAAAGGCCACAATCTTGAAGGGTATCTGCTGGGTACAAAACAATACCCATCGGAGTTCATTAGTACTCAAAACTGTTGTTGTGTCTTGAGACGGGAAATGCGGTGGTTAATAAAGATGTAGCGTTTGATAAACTTGCTATGGTCCAAAATTTGCCTTGTGGAGATTTTGATAAAATCGAGAAACATAATCAAACTACTTAGGTGGAGTTGGAGATTACTTCGGGAGAGAGATCAAAGGCTTCAAACCAGTCTAGTTCAGAGCTGACGTACAGTAATACTTTGCCTACACCACCAACGATACCACATTATTCTATTGGTAAGGACAGACCTTGCAAACAGATTAAACCTCCACGGAAGTAAGGAGAGCAGATTTGGTGACTTATGCATTGAGTGTGGCTGACAATATTGATTACACCGATGAGCCTGCTACATATTCAGAGGCAGTCAGTTGTAGTGATTCTAGCATATGGTTGATTGCAATATAGGATGAGATGGAGTGATTAAATAAAAACAGGACTTGGGACTTGTGAAATTACCCAAAGAAAATAAAGTTGTCTGCCACATGCAGGTGTTCAAAGGAAGGAAGGTAGGTCGGGAGCTGAAGATGCAAGGTATAAGGTGAAGTTGGTAGCAAATGGCTACAATCAAATTCATGCGTTGACTTCATAGATGTTTTCTCACCAGTTGTAAAACATAGCTCAATTAAAGCTTTACTTGGGGTTGTGGCTTAGGATGATTTGAAGTTCGAGCAGATGGATGTTAAGACAGTATTCTTACATAAAGAACTTGAAGAGAGCATTTACATATAACAACCAAATGGTTTCATAGTTTCTGGAAAAAAAAATCGTGTTCTTGTTGAAGAAGTTCTTATATAGACTGAAGCAGTCGTTGAGACAGTAATATAAAATGTTCGATTCATTCATGACTACTCTTAATTTTATTAGAAGCAGTTATGATAGTTGTGTGTATTTCGAAAAGTGAGATGATGGATCAGTTACATATCTACCGTTATATGTTGATAATATGCTCATAGCAGTCAAGGATAAAGCAGAGGTCTGAAATGTCAAATCTCAGCTTGTGGAGAGTTTGAATGAAGGATTTGGGAGCAGCTTGGAAGATTCTTTGTATGGAGATCTTGAGGGATAGAAAAGTAAGATTGTATTTGAATCATAAAGGGCACATTAAGAAGGTGTTTCATCAGTTCGATATAATGAATGCAAAGGTTGTCAGTACTTCCTTGACTGCCCACTTCAAATTATCATCTGATTTGTGTCATCAGTCAAATGAAGACATTGATTATATGTTTCAGGTTCATTATATCGCTTATGTATGCGATGGTTTGTACTCGTCCAGAATTGGCACGGCAGTCAGTTCAGTTAGCATATACATGACAAATCTTGACAAGTAACATTGGAAAACAATGCAGTGAATATTCAGATACTTGAAGAGCTCTACTAACACTTGCTTGCATTTTGGTAGAAATACAAATGGAGTTATTGAGTATGTAGATTTAGATTATGCAGAGAATCTTGATAAGAGAATATCACTTATAAAGTATAATTTATCCCCTGGAGGCTGCACTATCAGTTGGAAAGCTACTTTATAGAATACAGTAGCATTGTCTACAAGCATAGTATACGACTATTACACAAAGGCATGTAAGGAGGTTATGTGGTTGAGATGATTGATTGGCGAAATCAGTAAAGACTTGCAGATTTCTACAGTGGTCTGTGATAGTCAAAGTGCTATCTTTTTTACCAAGGATTAGATGTTTCATGAGAGGGTTAAGTACATTGATATGAGGTACTACTTTGTGCGTGATGTCATTGTTCATGGTGATATTGTAGTGATCAAGGTTGATACCAAGGAGAACCCCGTTGATATGATGACAAAATCACTTCACATTGCTAAGTTTGAGTATTACTTGAATTTAGTTGGTGTTTGTCATTGATTTAATCCATTGGAACTCGTTTGGAAAAGGTGGAGTGGTGTTTACTTTAAAAAATTACTTGTTGAAAAGTGAAGACTGATTTCTTGCTATGAAATATGTGTTAATGTGGAGATTTGTTATAGTATGACCCAAATTCCATGAGAATTGGGTGGTTGATTGATAAAAGAAGCCTAAATAGTTTTGGTTAGGAAGTCCGATTTGTGAAGGGATCAAATTTCATCAAGGATTGTGAATTTGATTGGAAAAATGACTTTAAAATGGATAAAAACGCTTTTGAAGTGCTTGAGACAGAGACGGGATGCCTGGGCGCCGGCAACACAATAGTGGAATAGCGTTTGGGCACCTAGGCTCTATCGTTCGGCCATCATTTGATTTTATCAGGATTCTTACATTCTACTTCATTTAGAACTTCAAAATTGGGCTCCTATATATTTCACATGATTTAAGCTCTACCAAGGTCACATCATTCTTACAATATCTTGAGAGTTTTAGATCTTAATTGAGAGTATTAAAATCTTGATTTGTAAACACATTCACTATTAATTATAGTGAAATTCTTTTCCTCTACACGTGATTTCTCCCTCGTCTTAGGTTTCCACATAAAATCTCCGTGTTTTTGTTTATTTATTTTATATTGTTATTATCTTGCGATCAAATTACAATTTTTCTCCAAATTCGACTATAAATTAAGTAGTGATGATGATGATGATGATAAAAAAAAAAAAAAAAAGCATAAGGTATCTCGTTTGTACTCCCCGTCTTTCCTACTGCCATCTTTGGTGGATGTCCCCTTCACTTAGAGGCTAATAGAGCACATAGCGAACTTTTAGATTAAATAATGTTATTAAGCTGGCCACCTCATCTCCTTTCTCCTCTGCCCTTATTAGTAGTAGCCACAATTTCTTCCTCGTCGGGGCGGGGCCAGCCCGTTGAAGTAGGGGGGGTCCCAGAGTTGACCCCGAATTTTTTTTTTTTTGAAACATTATCTATTAAAATGAGGAAAATTGGTACTTTGTGATGGAGAAAGGAAAAAAATGAAAATAAATTAATGTAAGAAGACTTAACAAAAAAATCAATAAACGTATAAAAGAAAGTACTAATCTTTACTAATT
>CAIGRT010152084.1:0-18767 GCA_903798405.1 Fraxinus platypoda | reverse complement strand
ATCATTCCAGAAACTGACATTCGTAGCGTTCCCTAAGCATTTTACTTTATACATATATTATTCTCAAACAAAGACTGTATTAGAGATGTAAACTAAGCTAGGATATCCTACTTCGTGTTAGTAATTCACGATCCTTCCGAATTCAAAAGTTTATTTTCTTTAAGATTGACAGGTAAACCTTTATCACCTACTTTTTTTTCCGAATAGAAAAAATACGGAAGTACTAAATTAAAATTGGAGTTGTGTAAGTTTCCATTTTAAATTTGCTAAGCACAAAGGAGATGAAAGAGAAAATCATATATTGGACCCCCGTTCAAAGAACTAACAGGCAAACCTCTAATATCAGAGAGCTTTAAAATAATCATTTTACTATGCTTTTCTTAATACTTAAATGTTAGTAATTTTTTCCTCAATGTCTCTGTTGCACAATGTACAGAACAGCAGCAACAGATTAGCACAATTTACAGCAGCAGAGGAATATTCGAGTTAGCATGAGCATCGAGTATGTAACTTTCCTATGCCAGGTACAATCAAAATAGATGAACGAGACTACTAGTTCTTCATAAGGACACAGAAAGACTTGCAGCTATAGATAAGGCCTCTGCAACTTTATCAACTTCTGCAAATTCTTCCTCTAAATGAATCCTCTTGACACGACCTTTCCATGATGACTCCATATCTTCAAAAAACTCGTGTGGAATTGAAGTGTAGGAGCTCATCTTCTGATCTTTTTCTCCTTCTAAAGAGATTATTTCACCAATTCTACAAGATACAGACTTGCATTCATTCACCTGAAAGTAAGAAGACCAAATGACATTGGACCCATTATTTGAACAAAAAACTTTGCTAGTCAAAGAAGTGTTAATAGTGTGTAAAGTGTCAACACACTACGGGTGAAAAATGAAATCAAAGCACAAGTTTCAATGTGTTATTGTTTCCTTTCAACACATGATGAGTATAAATAAAGAATGGAGAGCAATTTATACATATAGATTTACTTACAAATATCTCCAAATCAACTTTCAGCCCTGTTGCCACCCAAGTAGGATCCATTAATAACTTAAGGATTGCATTGAGCTCCATATTGCTGTACATTTGCAGTATGTCGTCAAGCAAACTTTTAATTTTGCAAAACTCAATATGATTGGCCTCCCTCAACTCAAGCAACTTCACAAGCTGAAGATGGACAAGAATAGAGACAAAAATGAAAGCCCTGAATCAGAGACTGAAACCTTTACAAACTAAAGCAAAGGATAAAAATAGTGCAATAATCATTATCTGCTATGAAGAGAAACTGTCAGTTGTAGCATGCATGTGATTGTAAGACAAGCAATCCTAGTATTGGATATATTACTATAAATGACGGTAAAACAAGTCACTGTGAGTTATTCATCAAATATAAGTGAGCATCTGACTTACTGCCACAGTAGAAGAAGAAATTCAATAGCATTCAAACAGTCTGTAGACATAAATAAATATATAAAAATAATAATAAATAATGGGTTGGGTCAATTTAAATAACTAGCCCAATTAAGTTTACTAAAAAGCTTACTAAGGCCCATAAAATTTCAAAGGCCCGTCCCGCTCTTTTAAAATCCACAATTATTTAATTATAATCAATTCTAATTGAATTAATTGAGTGGTTACCAAAATTGGTCGCGAATTTCCCTTCCAAATANAATTATAATCAATTTAATTGAATTAATTGAGTGATTACCAAAATTGGCCACAAATTTTCCCTATAAATAGGGTCAAAGGTTCATTGCAAAGGGGGAAGCAAAAAGTGAAGAAGAAAATCACGAAATACTGAAGAAATCCCAAAGCCGAAGGAAGAGAAGAAATCCTCTCGACCCTAGGTCCGGCAAACACGAAGAAGATCAAAATCTTCTTCAGATCAAACAAACCCAAGAAGATCAAAATTTTCTTCGCATTAAATCAAGATCAAGATCAAGCCCAAGTTTCGAAGTACAAATCCAAGCTCCGAAATTCAAGTGTTGAACAAGTCAAGTTCTCAACAAATCAAATTCTCAACAAGTCTCGAAGCCCAGGATTCAAACCACGTGGCTCCTCGTCTTTAAACATTTTTTGCAATTACAAGAAAATTCATATCCATTTGTATTTCTCAAAATACAATTTGTAACGATTTCTATATTTTAATACGCGAAATTCGTCCTACACAGTCATCCTCAAAATTACACATATATAAGGAAAAGTAAANATTAGTCAGAGGGTTTTGCAATTTTGCAAGTACAAGAAGATTTATATTTATTTGTATTTCGTAAAATACAATTTGTAACGATTTCTATATTTTAATACGCGAAATTCGTCCTACACAGTCATCCTCAAAATTACACATATATAAGGAAAAGTAAAACTGAACTGAGAAATCGGAAGTCTAGGTGGAGATTACAGTTTTTGAGTTTAAAAATTGATGAAGTCCCCAACTCATATAAAAGCAGTCAATCGTAAAACCCAAAATAGGACATACCTGAAATAAACTTAGAACTATTATTAACATATTAAGCAGGCACTGATTGTGCAATGTATTTGCCTGAGGTAACAATTTCCTTAGTGGCACCACAAATTTACTTTAGTGTCAGCCGTATGTTCTGACGATGATATCTTTCATAATTTTCTTATAGTTTAGTCAGCAAATATATGGCGACGTGAGCCATGTGGAAATATACTAGGTATTAAATAGCAGTCAAATTTCACGTGACCTATCAGCCAATTTTATTTCTACAACAATTACTGAGTAACTGACATGAAATTAAATCCAGGTTTCAAGCTCAACACCTGGGCATAAAAATATTTTGCATTTAAGAACATAATATAATATTTAAAAAGAAACAAATAGCTATATTCATTTATCCAAAGCTGGTCATAAATTTGTCATGAGAATCAGACTTCTGCAAGTTTTGAATTTATACGCAGTGTAAGAAGTACAGAAAAGATAAGGGGAGCACTTAAGAGTTTAATTATGACCAACAGAATGTTGAAAAGAAAATTGGGCTCTTGGTGAAAAACAGTATCGCGAAGTAGCACCATTTAAAACTTAAGGAAAAGAGAGACCTCCATTGCCCACAATAAGCACCGTTGATGATATCAATAACTGATTGAGGCAACTGGGCAGTAAACACTACCATTTTAGGTAACTGTTGAGCTTGATAATAACGGCAGAAAAAAAAAACATGTATATGGGTGCATTAATTGACCTCTTGAGCAAAAAATGAAAACTTTAACAAGATATTGCTCTTCCATTATATTTTTGTTCAGCTTCTTGGAAATCATGATTACTAATCAATAATTAAGAAATGGTCATCTAATTCAGAGCATATGATCCAAATCAGTTTCCCAGATTCAAATTGGACTAAAGGGATTGCAAAAAGCAACCCAAAAGCGGATTTAGCCTCATCCTTTCTTGACTAGAGCACTATAGAGATTACTACTTACTAGAAGAAAAAATAGTTTCTTTCAGAAACAATTACTTGTGACCATAATCAACTTTGAATAATCAAACTTACTGGGCACTAAATTAACTCGGAGCCATTTTGCGACACAATGGATGATATTACTTTACAATTGGCAATACATTTACAATGAGGAAAGAATACAAGGTAAAGGAATCCCACCTTGGTTGAAGGAACACAGGTAAATTCAGGAATGGAGCATGTTATTTTGCTCATAAGTTTGCATGCTTCTGCAGACAGACAAAAAATCTTTAAGGACTGTAGGATAAAATACATAAATAATATGAATAAAAGAATTAAGGAAACCCATATGTATAAATTAAGCAAAGGCACAGAATGTTTTCTTAAATTGGAGGTGGAGTCTAGGCACTTCATATCCATAAACAGTAACAAGAAATGGTTGTTCATGATGGGCGATGGTTTTGTTGTTCTACTTTGGTTGCAATAGCCGTCTGCATGAATGACTTGTCATCATCATCAATGAGAGGAGTCAAATTCCACCATCGACCAAAGATTCTGAGTCATATCATGGGAAAACAAAGGTCCGATAATAAGCACAGGAAGGAAAGGATGGAGACATTCGAGGAGGTGTAGAGTCAGCCTGGATCACTTAGTTCTCAGGTGATGGAATAAGGTAGGCAGAAGTGACAAGCACTCAAAGCTTGGCTACAGCAAAGCGCTTACTAAGCACAAAAGGAATGGGGTAATAGGCATAAAAGCCATGAAAGTGGAAAAATTCCTCAGTTCCCCTTCTCCAAATGTAAGACCCCAAGATAATGAAGTTTCACATTACTTATCGAAAAGAAGATTCTTATAAAAAATAAAAGAATAAAACATTTACATACTAAAAAATAAGAATTCATGTACTGCTAAGAGTACGATAAGCATTTGAACAGTGTGAAAGTAATAAGTAAAGACTGAAAAAAGATCAGGACTATGAACCTAATACATGTCCATAGTTCATTCGTTTGGGGTATTTTGAATCTGGAAAGGTGCTTAAAGCATCCAGTGGATGAAATATTCATAAAATGAACACATGCAATTCTGAAACAGCTAGCAAATAAAGAATGTGGTGACTTAATAAACTGAAACTTCTAATAAATAAAACTACCACAATCCCTTGTTGGTGAAAAACAAATTGTCTGTTATACACAGAATCAGAATTCTAGACAAAAATATATAGATTAGTTGCCTAAGACGACTGTGATTCTACAACTATTTATAGCTATATTACAGCTGTCCTATAATTAGTAATTGACTGATCTGAGAGCTAATTACTAGGAATATAAATAGTAAAAGAATAACAATCAGATCTGTAGAACTAAGGAATTGTGCTGATTATAAACATATTTCACAATTCACATAATGGCGAAACCTTGAGCAGAAATATTGAGTATACTTTCATCCCTTGAGCTACACAAGATATAATAGCAAATCATGAAGCCAAAGAAAATGGCCCTACATAATAACGTATGAAATATGAAATGAAGCCCTATAAAATATATTCATTTAAAACCTTGAGAAGCATATATTAACACAACAATGATGTTCTTTGGATCAACTTCTCATACCAGTAGAAAGAAGAAAATAAGAATAGCATAGCTAGAATACTAATGACCACGAAGAGAAAAATGAATACTGAAAACGACAATGAATTTAACGAATTAAACTGTAGTTCTTAGCTTATAAAAAATATTTCCAAAAAACAATAGAGGTCATGTCAATTATATCCTATCACTTTGGATGATCACCATTTCTATGAAACCTGACAGTATATAATCAAAGAGCACGGGCACAAGATATAAGGTGTGTAATAGCAAAGAATAGAACAGGTTGTTCATTATATGATAAAGATGTCACCAAATATGACTAGAAAGTGGTAGTTACTAAACATGCAATGCACATATCACATATCAGTGCGTATACAGAGATACAAAACTCACCTTGAATTGTTGATGCAATCTCGTAAGCAGGAGGGTTCAGCAGCAAATCTCTAACATACCTGTGCGAACAAAAACAAAAAGTAAAGAAACCAAAAAACAAAGCAAGCTAATCAATATCCAAAAATAATATTGAGATACTTTATTCATGAAAAACATAACATAAATAAACTTTTACAATAAAGAAGTGAACTTAAGGACCATAAGAAGGGAACATGGCAGAGGATGGTGTTATTGCTATCATGTGATCACAAAGAAATTATTCTAAAGAATTTAGAGAAGCAGAATAAGCACTCACAAATTTACTGTTCATATGCGCATTCCCAAGATAATAAGCCAACTCAGGTCAGATTGTATCAATAAAATTATGTTGAGAGTCACTCACAAACTTTGGAAAATGGTATTCCTAGGAAGTTCGTTATTAGTTGTAATCATGGTCTTAAATCTAAAAGACTAGTGCATGCAATTTAACAAATATGTACAAGTCATTCCACAAAGTTATTTATTCAGAAACCAACACTTCCTCACCTTTTTGATCAGCCAATTCCAGCCCTCGAACCAAAAAGAAGACAAACAGGATTAAGTAAAAAATTATTCATAACATTTATTTAATTATTTCCGTCCAATTCTCTAGTTTAGTCTAAACCACTTCTGGGATGGGCCTGACTAACAAACCTCACGAACGAAATTCAGCCCTAAAATCCCTAAAAATAAATATATCCCATACATACATATATGAAGACAGATTTGCGTCCGTCTGTGTCTATAAAAAGGTAGAAAACCCATACTAAAGTTATCACTTACAGAACAGGAAGACCAGTACAACTTGATGAAAGCAGCATTTCAAGCAGAGATGGAATTCCTTCAGTTGGTAGAGCACCTGCAAATGATGCCTCAAAAAAAATGCATTAGTTTAACTGGTATAGCACTAGGTGATGCTCCCTAATACTTAAACCTTAAACTTTTCATATTGGAAAAGGGAAAATTGCAGAAGAGGTCCCCAGCCTATTGAAATTCTGGAATTGGTCCCCGGCCTTTTTTAGTGGCAGGATCCCAAACTTTCAAGTTTGTTGCACCTTACATGGCAATAGATGGATTATATTTATGTTGACATTAGAAGTCACAAGATTCTACATGGCCCATCGTTTGTGGGGTAGAAGAGGTGAACACTTAGTATCAAAGGAAAAAATATAAAAAAGAAACAAAAGAGAGAAGAAAATCTGAAAAAGAAAGAAAAATTCTGCATCCCCCCACTCCGTCTATTTTTCCTCCCATTCATTATTCCCCACCCCACCTCTGATGAGCAGTTTTGGGGTGGGGGTGGCAAGTGATTGGGAGGGGGGAGAAAGTTTTTTCTAATTTTTGATTTATGCTTAATTCAAAATAAGGGTATAAATGTATTTTTAATATAATCTGACCTTTTATGGTAAAACCGATGAAACCGTACACTAGGAGCCCAAATGCCACAAAAATGAAAGGTTCAAGACTCAAATGCCAGGAAATAACGCAGTGGGTTGGGGAACTTCGATGCAATTTTCCCAAAAATTAATGGCATGTTTTTCAAAAGCACGACCATTTTCATGATATTATTTACCATGTATATTATTAAATTTCAACTTTTTTTTTTAAAATAGTAATTAATGCAGATCAATTTCAATCCAATGACAAACAAAAGTCGAAGATTTGATGTATGGAATTCGAACGTCAAAATTGTCCACAATTTTTCCTTACCAATTTGTGTGGCTGTCCCAAGGTGTAAAGGACAAGGCCTATCTTCTGAAGTAACTGTGGCATTTCGGAATGTAACATCATCTTCAAGGCCGTAAAGCTCTTTCACCTGAATTAGCACAAGTTAAATTGCGCCAGCAGTGATAATGACAAGCAAGGAACAAGATTCTAGGCGTAAGTCATCAGTTCATTTAGAATGCAACCTTAAACAAAAGTTCCTTCACCGGATTGCCTTCAAACCATTCAAATTGTCTAGAATTGCATTCTCCCCATAACAGCCCACCTTCACCAAACTCTCTCCAGCGATAAGTTCCTGCAAGAGCTTTTATAATTGTGAACAATCAAATAACATGAATTACTAGATACAGAAAAAATAGCAACAGCCAAAACCATATAAATTACTGCTACAATCAACGTTATAGAAAGTACGCACATCGTTTAATACTAATAATTTCAGTTATATTTGAAATTGGTCTACTGAGTATGCAACTATGCATAGACATAGTTTGGTACAATATGGAAGAAGTATCAAGAATCCAGCTTTTGCAAATGCCACATTCCAGACTACAAGCATCATTGTTCTAGAATAAAATGAGCAAATAATGCAATCTACCTGCACTGATCATTATATTTCGTCCAAAACTGAATATCACAAGAGTCCTCTTTATGGCAATAAATATTAGATATTACATGGCTAAGGCAAGTTCTCCTATTCTACCTTCCTTGAGGATTATTATCGACATGATTCCAGAACAGAGAGGATAATGTAAACTAAACTGATCCCACAATTGTCGGAATATTATCAACATTTTAGAAGTCGAATTGAAATCCTTTAAGACATCACTTCTATTCAAACTTCGTATAGCATCATAGACTTCCGAACGGATAAGCTCAACTGACCAGCTGCAGTAGCCCATAAAGCAAATCCTAGCACGAACTAAGCTCTCTGAATCGAAGACAATAAGTCCAGGATTCTCAACAATTATATAGCAAATGTATAGGCAAATTATAATAAGCTATTTACTGCTACGTAGAAGTATCTTAACTGTCGGAGTCGTTAGACTCGTTACATTATTTAAAGACAAGAAATGAGTAAATCGTGGTGCCTCCAACACCAGCAGAAATATAGAAAGAAAAGATACTCAAGGCATCAACGTAGTCAGTCGGTAACAAAACATGAACTTATGGAAAATGATGTCAACATGGTTCTATAGTATCTCTCCATTTTCTGAATTTTCTGGTTAGGAGTAAAATCCTGAAGCTTCGACTTGAAAGACTATCTGTGCTAAACTTTATCTTTCTTGCACACATAATGCGTATTACATGAAGCACACAAAATCATCTAAAGATGCCATCAGAGAATTCCAGTGGTTTCATGTCTCAGTTACTAGGTTCTAAGTATCACTTTCTGAATGGTGCAGGTGCAGAAGATCTCACAAACCTGAAGAATTGTTCTTTAATGACGAATGCAGGAATAGATGATGGCATCGACACGTACAGATCTTAGTAACTAGGGCTTCTTCTGTTAGACCATCCTCTGTAGAATAAGTCTTCATAGTCTCCAGTACCCGAATCAGGCAGTATCCCTTGGTAGAACGAGATATTCCTTGGGTCATGGAGCCAACATTAGCGATGCAGAAACTTGAGTTTATCAATATCACAATAAATGTATATAATAAGCAAAAAAACTAAGCAAATCAAATATGCGATAGAATAATATCTTAATAAATTTACTAAACTAAACTGCACAGATTTGCTTTGCTCATACCAACTACAGGCATTGGCTCTGGAAAGTCAAGGTCATGATCATCTCCCACAAGCCCAAAGACATAAGGACTACCCGGATGTGCATGCCTGAAAAGTAACGTCAGGTCAGAACAGGATATGCCAGAATATGTTACACTAGGAAGGCCAGCATATCTGACACTAGGAAGCCAATTTATATTTAAAGTCTAGCATGTACAAATGCAGAACTGTAAAAGCAGACAAAAAAAAAAAAGGGAACATAAATTGATTCACCACAAATCGCAACATTCATCATTGGGGTGCTCAAAGTCCAAGTAAACATAATTTAGACTAGACAATTCAATCAAATCCTAACATATAAGATTTTCGCATTATAGACATTAGATTGCACAAACTTGCAAAAACTATATGGGTACTGAGGTCATATGGTCATCCTAAAAAGTGATTATTGCATCATTCATCAATAAAGAACCCAGAGAACGAAGCTTGGATGTCTCTCGATAAATCAATTGTAATTCTTGGTAGCAAAGGAGTGGCAGTAGTAAGCTATGCGACTAATAAATGACTTTTCACTAGGAGTTTGCACGAAAGTATGGAAATGGATAAACAAGAGAGAAGTGGGACTTGGCACCTAAAGGTGTGATCTATGCAGTATCTATTATGGAGATATATATACTGATAAAAGATTTTAGTACACTAAATTTTGGGATTAAAACATATGCTTCCCGTGGTTTGTTCATCTCTTGCCGAGTTTGTAAATCAAATCTGCAGTTGCTAAAGATGCATTATACCTTCTGATGAGTGATGAATATGGAGTAACATCTGGCAGCCTATTGAAGATTCCAATTTTTGTAATTTCATTTTTCAGGTGTTTTGAGTATATAATACTACATTATAGGCGGTGAACACAACAACCTAGCACAGATAGGGTCCCAAAAGGCTATGCAAGTGCATTCAACTTTCTATAGACTATAGCCTCAAAGGACAAGACGTGAAAAATGAACAAATAGAAGCGCCAGATCATGGACTTCTCCTGGAACTGGTCATGGGTAACCTTAATATAAAATGGTTAAATGCAAACATCATGCATCAGCCATGTCATCCTCAAATCTTCAAGAGTATTGATTTGCTTGAATACTTCACTGATGTTGTAATCAAAAAATAAAATAAAATAACTACTTTCTCCCCCTCCTAAAAGTCTAAGAGATCATTTACCAAGAAATATCAATCCATCTTTCCCCAAAACCAACAAACTACATCTCCAAAACACCCATTACAAAAACCATAACAAAACAAAACAGGCAACCACATTTTGATTCTCGTCTAAATGATATGTGATCTCCTCCCATAAGTATCTAATGCCTCCTACCAAAGGACACACTAAAAGGTGCATAATAAATGACAAATTATACAAATTTCCCACTAAGTAACAACTGACTAATAAACAAACAATGACTCAACCATACTTCATTTATGCAAAATTTACAATGGCCACCAAAGAGGATCATACACCTCTAATGCCAAACAAAGTACAAGATTTTAAAGCATTTATTTAACAATGTCCATGCAAGTCATTGTCACGATGGGCAGTAACAGTTAAGCTATATAAATTTTCCTTGTGCATGCATGGAAGGGACCTTGATATCTTAGCAGCATGTGCTGCATGATTTCAGTTTCCAAACTGGATTTTGTGGCAGACCTGTTACCACCAATTGTTTATATTGTGAAAATTGCAACTGCTAAATCCTGTCAATTTCTTTAACTTGACCACAAGAAATATAGGCTTTTTATACCCATTTTACATTCTTCAATTGGTAGCCGTGTTTGAGAAACAGCAGCGGAAAGTAAATAGAAGTTGTAAAATCTATTGATCCACCAATATGCAAGCTAATTTTCCATAAATTTAGACAATGAATGTCTGCTGCTCTATAAAGATAATAATTGAATAAAGATAAAATACCAGGTGAATACCCAATCCATGGATTGATACACTGACATGAAATTGTCCTCTCTAAGTCACTGTTTGATTTTGCTAAAACTCATATTTTTAGTATTTTTGATAAAAGTTGATGAAAGGTGTGATCGAAAAATTTGATAAAAGTTGTGAGTCCTATTAAATGTGTGAATAAAATAATTGTTAACTTTGACTTAAATTTTTATCAGCTTTTTTAGCTAAACCGAATAAGGGGCTATATAAATTAGTACCAACTTCAATGTTTGAGTTGGTACCACAGCGTTGATGCGTGCGATTTTAAGGCACTGAACTTCCAAGTTTATCAACCAGAAAAAGTCTTTTCATGCCATCAAGCAGAGAAGACATACAAATCTCAGTGATATAGTTCTGCCCTCTCCCCCTCAAGGACTGCTAAATAGCCTTGTTCTTCATCATACTGAATTGGAACCATTACAATCCATTTCATCTTATTACTGCAGGGATGAACCCAATCCAGAATATGAAAACTGAAAAGTAAAAGAAAAGGAAATGAAGCAACATTGCCTCACAAATGCAGAAGCGAGATTTAAATACTATACAGCATGTAAAACTAGCGACAAAACAACCAATTTAGAGATTCCAGTAAATCATCGAAATGACAGATTCAATTACCCAGATATGAAACGACTTTTACGAGTCCGAGCTTGAGTTGGACCCTGAACTTCCTCCACTATGCACTAGAATCAAATAAGTGCAGTCATTACAGAATATAATATAAGAAACTTCTTATGTACTTAAAAATATCCAAATGACCATAAAATTGCAGGAAGACCAATTCTTTTCCTGCATACTCACAACAGAGAAGCCATGTCGTGTCAGATCATCCAATGTCTGCCGTAAATTCTGCAGTAGCAAGCAATGAAGCATTAACAAGTCGACTCTCAAAAATAAGAAACTTTTTAGATAATTATCAGAAATCTAGCGACAAAATTCTGAATCAAAATAGGAGTTGTAAACAAGAAACAGAAAACATAGTTTTAATATCAACAAACATCTATCTAGACATGCTTTAATAAAAAGCAAACAGCAAAACCCTCAATTCAATCTTCACCGAGATACTATAGTACTATCTATTCAATAGCCCTTGGCAAAATTTTAGCAATGCAGAATAACAGGTTCATTTAGTATTCTTAACTGTCACAGTACAGAAATACGGAAGTAAACTTCACCATTTCCAATGCTGCATTCTTCAAGATGCAAAGAATCACCTAGAATTAGGGCAAAGACTAAATTCTTAGTAAATCCTTGGGGATCATTAACTATTAAAGCCTTAACTTAGATTCACTCATATCTAACCGATTAGACCTTTGGTTATGCAGCAAAACTGATCTCTGCAATAAATGAATCAACATCTCTTCCCCATAATTTGCAAAATATAATTCATCAGATACAAGTACCAAGTGTATGAAGATTCTAGTTGACAAGTATGAAAAAAGTTTTCCACCGGGTTATTTTTTTCCTTTTTCAAGAGGTAAGAAAATTAACATAGCCAATTACTCAGTGTTACCACTCTTGGTCCAATTATAAAGAGCTAGCAAGTATATGTAAATAGGATGATTTATACCACAACAGGACAACCAGCTTTTGGAATGCTGTCTGAACGCAAACCGCCAAAAGGATTCAGTCCAGCATATTCCACGAGAATGCAGGCATCAATCCCAATTGCCTCATAAAAATCCCCAACCTGGAAAATAAGTGAGGTAGCAAGATGAATGAGAATTGGCCACTAATTTTTAATCAAACTCTGGTTGTATTGAAAATAAAGACGCATGACATTTTTCAAAATGTGGGAGTAAAATGAAAATAAGAGAAAAGGAGAGAAGCCACATAAACATACTCTGCATAACAAAACTTCGCGCGGGAACTGTGACTTGAATTGCACAATTTCCCAATTAAGATTTCCTTCTTTAAGACTACAACATGCAAAGAAGAAAAGAAGTTACCACATATCTAGTCAGAAAATCAGTATTCATATAGAAACACGTGCAAGTTCATATGAAATTGAAATCAGAAGCATCTGAAAACACAATTTCAATTAATTGACAAAAAAACTACCATTCAGGAATATACGATAAATTGCAATGCTAGTAAAAAAAAGCACTTTAGTATGCTGAGAGAAAAAAGGACAAAGACATCAAAATAAAAAATAAATAAATAAGGGTTTATTGCCTCGGACAGTAAAGGTTCCAAAAAGATAACACTGTAAATAATATTCCAATTGCAAAAATTACAAAAGAATTAAGTAGAAAGCAAAACTATATATATGAAACCTATACACCCAAGACATTGTTCCTAGAATTGAGCAAGACTAGCTCCTTGCCAGCTATATATATTCACACTAAGCAATCTGAAATAATGGAAGTACAAAGAAACAGAATAGTAAGTTGTCATCCATACTCTGACATCCATGCAATCATACCGTATCACCTAAATGACATAAAAATTTCACCATCATCAATGACAGCATAAAGATATTATCAAACTGATTCAAGATGACACTTTCGTCATGTATTTAAGGTGTGTAAAATGTAATGTCGCCTCGCCTGATTAAAATACTAAATTAAGAACAAAAAGTTTTTTCTGCTAAATACGATAATACCTTCCATTCCTTAAGCTAGTATCAATGCCCAGAAGATTAGAATATGTAAGCCTCTTAACCAGTTGAACAGAAGAAGGCTTTCTACACATCTGCATTCTCTGAAATATGGAATCATAGTGGTAAGACTAGCATGAAACTGTTAACAAGTGCATGCCACAATAAGGTGTGATTGCACATTATATACTTTATATAGCAAACTCAGCCAAACACAGTAATGTAGCTCACCTCCTTCCACCACATAATGTGAGCATAATCTTTCTCCTCCAGAACATTTTTCAATTGTTTCTGTTTTTTAATAGTTTTGGCAAAATGCTTTCTTTCTTTGACACACAAAACTCGGTCAGACTGCCTGACACTGTTGAGAAGGAACAATGAATGCTAGAAGTTATACATTAAATTCATTGTGACAATTTCTAGGATGGAAATAATAGAAAGCGAAGAACTGGCCAAATATATACTGGAAAGGTGATAAGAACAAAGAGAAGACACAATGTATAAGGAAAGTCCATTTAATTAAAAAGAAAAAAAAAAGAGCAAAAGAAGAAATGAACACATTAAAATGCAGATAACTAAGCCAATATCTTTTACGTTTTCTTTCATTCACATCATCAACGCCTAGTAAAGACATAGTCTGATCAAAATTAGAATATCTATACTTCTTTTCTTTGTAAAGAAAGCATACCCACAGACACAAAAAAACGTATACAACTGAATGAATAAATCAATATGCTTCCCAAAAAGCCTTTAAATTTAAACAAAATTCCTCAGATATCAAAAACAACTGTGGGTTTTTCAGCAGCAACATTAGACAACAAATATTTATCGGTTGGCTCAAAAAGATAGCATATTTTACACTATTAAGCAAAAAAGCTAAAGATCAAGGAAATAATAGCCACAAATAATGAACAATATGAATTCATGACACAATAAGGCTCGATAAGAAGCATGTATAATTTAAGAGAAAATACCAAAAAATAAAAAGAAAAGAAAAATCTTGAAACCCCTTTTAAACAAATAAAAAAGAAATAAAATATTGTAGGTCCCATATAAAATGGTAGATTGCATATATTTCACATTTTTTTAAACGGAAAAAAAAAAAAAAACCACACACACACGCACTTACTCACTCACAATATATATATATATAGAGGGGGGAGGGCTTTCGTTACCGTAAGGGTGCGGAGGAAGACGAGAAGAAGCGATAGCGTTGGTGAAGAGGAAGGCTGAAGAGAAGGGAGAGAGAGCGCCACCGGGGAACTAGAACGACGACGTTTTTGGCAGTTATCCAATACATGTTTCGACTAATGTAAGCAATTTTAGACAGGAAATTGCAGTGTGTGGGTTCAGTGGAAGTAGGCTACTTCCCGCCAGAAGAAAGCAAAAAGCCAGAGATGTCTGATCAAAGGCAAAAACACGAATTGATGGAAGTACGACTCAGTTGGCCATTTAAGAACTTTTTATGGGTCAAAAAGTAATTTTATTGAAGTACGATGCGATCCCACTTAATCACACTTTTTTGTTTGTAAACTTTTGGTTGGACACCGGGTGGTTCGGTCCGAATTTATTGAGAAATGAGTATAATCTATGGTTTGGTCCGAATTTGATACGAAATGGGATCATCGATATCGTGGGCAAAAAATCAAATTGGACTCTAGTTGGATCGAATTCTTTCATGATTAAAAAATAAAGAGAGTCGCTATTTTCTTCCACAATTCTTATGTTTATCTCTCTCTAAAGTTTTCTCTATTAAAATTTTTGAAAGTACTATACCTTTGTTTGGGGCACACTTTGGCCAGATTTTATTACGTGTTTTGACCGTTTGAGAGGATAGTGGAACCCAATTGTGCAATAATTAATGACCGCACAAGAAACAAATTACTGAAATTGCCATTTTGAAAAGAATAATGAATTTTATGTGAATAGGCGCATTGGTAATTTTACTTAATTCAGTAAAAAATAACGGTTAACATCATTGACGTGCTATATTAAGGCATGAATTTCGCTAAAAATTTGATACGAAATGTGCCCCAGATAAGCGTTGTATTCATTCACATTACATTTTAACATTATTACTAAATCCATTCATTTTCAATTACAAATATATCCCTATTACAATTTTAATTTTTCTAAAAAGTACTAAAATATTACAAAATCTATCCTTATTAATTTTTCATTTTTTCATTAATGTTGTTCTGAAATTTAAAAAAAAAAAAAATATATATATATATATATATTGCTTAATGGGTTCTTTTTTCTATTCTTGAACCTGGAATATGATAAGTATGTTGCCAAAAAATTGAGAAAATTAGATACCTTAAATTTAAGTTATAAGTTGAAAATTCATGTGGGCATAAGAAAGCTTGACAAATCAGATATTTTTTTCTAAAAGGTCGTACATATACAAGTTCAATATGCTAAGGTCACAAAAAACGATATAGGAGTTGTGACATACGGTAAAATCTTCTATGCTAACTGCTAAGATCACAAAAAAGGATAGAGGAGTGACAACAACAATAAAATCTTCTTCTCTACACAATGGACATTGACGATCACTGCACATTTTTTGGAAAATGAATACGCCAATTTTTGGGGGTATATGATGACTCCACGAATATTTTCAGGAAAGAGAAAAGTCATATTGTAGTATAAACATGAATTGCTAAATTTAAGGATTATTCCTAAGCTGTCACGGTTTTGATTATTCCCACTATTTATTTTTCTTTTGCTATTTATCACTTATTTATGAAAATTTGCAAGATGTTCATTGATTTTCAATATGTCAATTTAAACATAATGAGTTGTCAATTTTTCCCAAAAAAAAGGTTGGGCAACTTGCACAATACCCCTGGCTAAAATCATGGACAGTTTGAAAATTCAGTATAAAAGACAGGGCTGAAAATAATCAACGAAAAATTGAATGTTACGTGAATGTATCTATGTTATTAATCCAACATTAGTCAAATCGTAAACATGAAGCTGAAGAAAAAAGCCCAAAAACGGAAACCTGACCGTCCAAAATTATCAACAATAGAAATCCTTGCCACGGGTTAAAACTACAATCAACTTCTCCTTCAACTATATTTTTTCAAAGGGTTTTTGTGTACATTTATGCTGAAAGTATAGGAAATATTTTACAGAAATTCAACAGATTTTTGAATTTTCAGTCACATGGGGCCCGCACCATGTATAAAATATTGAAAAAAAAATTCTCTTCCCGCCCTTGAATGTGAGTGTTCAGTAAGTACAGAAATTTTGAATTTCTGTACTTATAGCTCGACTCTGTTGTGTATTTATTCGCAATATCTGCAAATAATCAACTAAAAATTGAATGTTAGTAATTTCTGAATTTTGATTCAAATAGTTCAAATTTTGTTGATTATTATCCAATAATAGAATATAAGTTTCATAATTATTCCGTAAAAGGAAAGCATTTATAAACTAATTTCACATATTTATGAACTTTTGTATAATTTAAATTGCTGCCATGTTTTTCAACTATGGATTTGATATTTTTGAGGTTTTTTGTGTTAATACATATTAAAATTCATCTATGGATTACTGATTCTGAGCTAGTATACATGAAAGTCACATTTGGATCAATTGGATATGTGAAAGTTTAACTTTAGATCAATTAAATATATGGATATAAAGTATTTGTGAAAATGTAAATATGAATATGAATTCAAATTGTTTTTTATATATTAACACTTTATTTGTCTTATATATGAATTTAAGGTACTGAATTTGAAAGTGACATATTCTGTCAGTTTTTTTAAGAAAGTCATATACTATCTAATTTGAATTCTTTTTGCAGATATGGATAAATTGAATTGAGTTATAATATATGAAAATTTAACTTTGAATCAACTGAAGAGATGCATAAGAGGTGTTTGTGAAAATGTAAATGTAATATGAATTCAAACATTGTTCTACATTAAAAAGTGACGTGATGTAATACTTTATTTGCTTTACATATGAATTAATATACTGGATTATGAAAGTGGCATAATCTGTTACATTTTTAATGAAAGTCACACAATCTTGTGAATAGGATGTAAAATTAATCCCTACTTTTGTGAGTTGGATATAAATCAAAGTTTTCCACTTGAAAGTAACATGTGTTTCTTTTTAATTAAAATGTCACTTAGTGTTTAATATGGTTGTTTCATTGTAAATATATATCATGACGACATGAAAAGATCACAACGCTTAATGTTTTGAAGATGAACAACTTTTGGAGGCTACTATTTTTGAAGAAAATGACATGATGAATTTGCTTAAAAATTCTTTTAGAATTTGATTCGTTGAATTGACTTTCCTCATTGCGATGACTAATGGGTACTTATGATCCACATATCATTCATTGGAATTGGACTGTTTAAAAAACAGTCAGTTGTTATTTCAATCATACCCTGCCAACACTGCATATCTCATCTAGGTGATCAACATTTTTCCAGTATAATGGCTTAACACCATGTACTTTTGACATCTTCATTTATTAAAATAACTATTGTTAGATGATCGATCAAGTTTTAAAAATATCTCCAAAGTCCACCACGACGACATGAAAAGATCACAACGCTTAATGTTTTGAAGATGAACAACTTTTGGAGGCTACTATTTTTGAAGAAAATGACATGATGAATTGATGATGCAGTTACAAGTTTTTTTAAAAAAAAAAGGCTACAAAAGAAAACAAAATAGGCAAATTTATAAAACCCGAGTGTGTGAGTTTTTTTTTATTTTTAGTTGTCACTCAATTCTTTTTGCTACCCTAGAATAGAATACATATTAGAATTTTCTATACATCCTTTTTACTTTTGAAATAAAAATATTAGCAATATGTCAATTTTGAAACAAAAAGTGACATCACGTCGTTTGTATAGAAATTTAACTATAAGACATAAAAAATTCAATTGAGTTTGTTTCGCGCGGTTTGTCGCTAATAATTAAAAAGAAGATCAGGCGATTGTGTAAGGAACAAACCTTTTGGAACAAAGTCTCAAAAATGGGTGTTTATCGATTGAAGATTACAATTGGATATGAACAAGATGCCTCCAAGGGGCACAAGCACACGAGTACAAGGCAAGGAATTAGTTAAAATTAATTTAAGAAAAGTAAATTACATATTCTCTGTTTGAGAGTGAATTTTGTCGGGTATATCTTCATTGTCTTCTTCTTTCTTTTATACTCCTTAGGCAGTTCTCAACCGTTTGGAAACTGTTTGTAACTACTCATTTCTTTCATAATGGCCGACTGGTCAATGACTATCATTTGTAACTCCTACCACC